>JADNYJ010000156.1:0-90876 GCA_015501075.1 Gymnopilus junonius
TAAGTAAGGAAGCATGAAAGACATTATGAACCCTCTCTGTTTGAGGTAACTCGGAAGTTCAATCCGAAAGGACTGGTTTTTGAAATCTTGAACTATCCTATATGGTCCAATAAATTTGGGGACCAATTTGCAAGCAAGTCCCTTAGGGAAGGATATATTCTTGGTGGAGATATAAATGAGATCTCCTTCAGAAAAAGGGGCTAATTGCCTTTTCTTATTTGCTTCTCGCATTTGCTTGACTCGAGCCACTAATATACTGTCATGTGCAGAAATTAGGGCAAGCTTTCATTGCAAAGCAAAGTTTCTAATGGATGGATATTCTTCTTTATTTGCAGAATTCCAAATCATTGAGTGGGGCATCCGTCCTGTATTCAAGAAGAATGGTGCATATCCTGTACTTTCGGATCGGGCAGAGTTGATTGCAAATTCTATACTAGGTAATTTGCTAACCCAATCGGTCTGCTTCTCATTTACACACTGACGCAACATCTGTGTAATTGTTCGGTTCACTCGTTCCATTGATCCATCGGTCTCCGGATGATAAGCACTTGACATTTTAAGTCGGGTGCCAATCAATTGATTAAGGTGAGTCCAAAATGTACTCATAAAGAGTACGTCTCTATCACTAATAATATTCATCGGTAGTCCATGTAATTTATAGACGTGCTCGAACATCAGTTCAGCAACTTGACGAGAAGTATAATTAATTCTGCTAGGTACTAGGTGTACCATAGCGGTCATCAGACAAATAATGATGGTGATCGAGTCAAAATCCCATCCCTATTTTTGGATTCAGGTAAGGGTCCCACAAAATCTATGCCAATTGACTCCCAGGGAGTTCCAGGCACTGGTAACAGGTTCAATAACCCATAAGGTTTCTGGTTTGAGGGTTTGCTCTGCTTACAAGTTATGCATGAAGAGCAGAATACTTCTGTGTCGGCTGCAATTGTTTTCCACCACACATGATCTCTTAGATAAGTAAGAGTTTTAGTAGTTCCTAGATGTGCCAAAAGCAAATGTGCTTCGGAAATCAATATTTCTCGAGCACTGTGTCCATCAATAATAATATTAGGGATCCAGAGCATTTTTCTGCCATTTGAACGAAGGTAAATAAGTCCGTTTTCCACTGCAAAATTCGCAAATGAACTTGGTTGATCCATAATTTTCTTATAAAATAGATCAGTTGAGTATTTGAATTTGAGTTCTTTTTCCAGGTCTATTCCTGATTCAGATTGCGACACTACTGATAAGAGTGAGGTGTCCTGAGCTGCAAGCTCAGTTCTAATGTCTTGAATGGGCTCGCGATCCTCGTGATGCGCATTATCGGTCTCGAGCTCCTGTGGCTCTGGATCAGATTTATTTTTGGATCCCTTACTATTTTTGGATCCTGCTTTCTTGGCTGTTTTGCGAGATTTAGGTTTTGGTGGTACCTTCCTGCCCTCCTTTCGTTCTACAGGACCGTTAAGAATGAAATGCTCTTTTACTCGGGCTGCAAATTCCTTAGAAGTTTCGGCTCGACCAGTTTCAGCTGGTAAAGGCTTCTGCCGTGGCTTTCTTTGAACTGCTACTTTAGCCTCAATACCTGCTAACAACGGCATAATAAAATCTTTGACAATGTTGACGTCATCATTGATGATGTCAAAGTACATATATTCACTCAGAGCACGTACTGTACCCGGGCTATCATTAGAATAGAGCCATGATAAGGCATGGCAACTACATTATCCGAGCCAGGTACATAGATAACTTTGAATGTAAATTCACTAATTTTCTCAATCCACTGAGCCTGTCGACCTGACAGGTTTTTCTGCTTTAATAAATGAATTAAACCCTTATGGTCAGTTATCCATTTAAAGTTAGCACCCTGTAAAATATCATGGTGCCTTAGCATAGTTTCTACCCCAGCAAGCATTTCAATTTCATGTACTGGGTAGTTCTGCTGGGCAGAGTTTAATTTAGCTGAATAAAATGCGGCTATCCTGGTGGTCTTCCACTCTGGTCCTTGACTAATTAAGCCAGCTATACCCATAGAACATCCATCGGTGACCATCCAGATCTGGGGTGCATCTTTTGAATAATTCAAAGGTACCTGATGATGGTCACGCGCCCCTAGAACAAGGCACTTAACATTTCAAATGCACATTGCTCAGTGTATCCCCAATGGAAAGGCACTGTATCACCTGTCAATCCATGTAGAACACCCATGGGGATGCGGACATTTGGGATATCATCTGCGAGATATCCAACCGACCCTAGAAATCTGCGGAGCAGATCTCTATTAGTTGGAGTTTTCCAGTTAAGGACAGAATCGACCTTATCTGGGTCCATTCTAATTCCATTATCGGTAACCAAGCGTCCGAGAATTTTAAGGACTGGCTTGAGAGAATGAAGTTTATTTTTACTGAGGTATAGTTTTTCCTTGGTAAGAATGTCAATAATGGTTTTGACATGCTGTATATGCTCCTCAAGTGAGTCTGAATAGATGACAATGTCATCTAAATAAATATCCATAAATTTTCCAATGTAAGGTGAAAAGATATGGTTCATTAAAGCTTGATAGGTGGCTGGTGCATTACAGTCACCAATCTGAATTACTTGACTGATCATACTTCCATCAGGTGTAGTGACAGCAGTTTGCTCTACATGTTCTGGAATGATTCTAATTTGTTCATATGCATCTTTGCCATCCATAGAAGATCGATATTTATGACTAGCCGCCCTCCACAATATTCCCTCGGGATCTGGGAGCGGTGATGTCAATTTATAAGTATTATCATTATGTGCCCAAAGATCTATTACTGTCCAAAGGGTGGGCGCTTCTCCCGCAGCACGTGGCTTCGGAATCAAAAGCATAGGAACAGTGTTTCGAGAACTGGTAATTTTCCAGCATCCAGATCGGAGGTAAGCTTCTCGCTTTTTGACCCATTGGCTTCGTAATGCCTCTGGACAGCGTGATGGGTGCCAGGGGTAAATTCTTTCCTCGTTAATTAGAGGAATAGAATGGTTTATTGCCCTGAAGGGAGGTAATTCCATCTCATTAGCTGTCTTACAGAGTGGTGAAGCATACTCTATTAAAAGTTCTCAGGCCCCTTCAATATTTAGTGTAGTTATTTCAGCAGCCCGAGAGGAGAGAGTAGTCACTCCTGAACCTTGAATGGGTTGTGATTTATCACATCCTATAACAACTCGAGCAGGATTTAATCCAGCACATGCTCGATGCTGGTAAAACCAAGGTGTACCTAGAATAATATCATAGGTAGACATGTTAATAATATCAAAGTACCAATTTTCGTTAATTTTTTCATACTGGAATCGGGCTTTAGTTCCAGAATTTATCTTGGACCGAGATCCTTGGACTGCAAGTTGGAGTCCTAATGGAGCATCAAATTTAATTTTATCAACCTTAAGTTGGTCTGCTAGATTGGAAGACATAAAATCTCCTAACAAACCAGAGTCAAGCAGAGCTCGAGCTGGATGTCCATTAATTTTTACAGTAATGACAACCAGCTTTGGAATGGCTTGCTTTGAGTTTTTTACTTGAGCAGCATTCCATTGAACTGTTGGGTAAGTTCCTCGCGGAATTTGAATTCCATGGAGATGAAGTACATCCTCAACGACGACTTCTTCTTCCTTTTCAAGAAGTCCATGTCAGTGGAGTACTTCTAAAGGATGCCGAAGTTTCTCAAGCATCTCTTCTCGTTCTTCTCCTATTAATTCATCATCATCATCTGGTGGATCCCAAATGAGTTTCGGCTCTTCTGGAGAGAGATCATTGTATTCTCCTCATTCCAAATGAAACCTTTCATTCTGATACCAGTTTCCAATGTCAAAACCTGCACTTTCAATTTCAGGTCTCCAAATAATAGTCAGCCAACCAATTCTATTATTTTTATAAGAAATTCATCGGTTTTATCCCAGTTAATTTTAACTGAAAAGGTTGTTAATTGTCTCTCAGAGTAAGGATCATCATTTATAAATGGTCTAAACTGCTGAAGAGCATGTTCAATTCCTTCCTCAATTGCTTGACCCATGGGAGAGTGGTCCATAAACTCCCATGATGGATCAAGTTCCGTTCTTGCTGCTTCAGCACATCATCTACCATATTCATGAGCAATACAGAAATCATTTTTACGAAGCTTCTGAGCTTCGAAATAAGTAGTAACTTTTAATTTACGGTCCCAAACTGAGTACAGTTCGGAGTTCACATGCTTGACAGTGAACCGATTTCTGACCTTTTGCCCCAATTGTGTATCAGTGGGATAGGGTGCACCTAATTCTAATAATTGTTCAGCCTTGGAGGCTAACAAGTCAGGTAATAACCTTTCAGTGTGAATAGTTTGACCATTACAGCCTTGTTCCCATTCCAATTCTTCAGCGGACATAGGCGCTGAACTCGGATCCGGTGCTTCTAGATCATTGGTGCTAAATTTATCACCACTATGTATTCGATCATGATCAAGGCATGTCAAGCGGGCTATTTTTGCCTGTGACATATGACAAGATCTCCAGGATCCATCCTGCTGCTCATTTTGAAGAGGGGTGTGCCCAGGATGTCCATCACTATCGTAAGAATGATGTTGGTAGTATACTCAGTGCAGATACTAGAATCATCTTGTTCCCGCCATCCCGGGCTTTGGAATTCTGGGTTGATCCGAAGTTTCTTCCAGTTCAGAAGGTGGAGTCGGAGCAGCCGGTGGGACGTGGGGCTTGGCCCAAGTTCTAGACCGATACCTGTGAATGTAGTACCACCATCCGAGGTCGAAGAAGGGATTAGTTAGCTTGTTTTAGCAATGATTAGAGGTTGATCAGGAAAATCATGGTCATGGATATGGTAGGAAATTTTACTACATGAGACTACATCAAACCTGTCTTCATCACAGGTAGTTGGCAAATATGAGGGGTATAATTCCCTGATGCCACTTTGGAGGACAATCTCTGCATTAAAGATGTAAGGTTCTCCCATTACACAGATATTAGTATAATCTTTGGAATACTGGAAATGGCTTGCTAACTGATTACAATACCAGTTGCAGAGTGAAAATCTCTGATCAGTTAATGCGTTGATATGAATATCTGTCATAAGAAGCCGATACGATCATAAATATAGTACATCTGGGTGGGTCCTCATAATATGTAGAATCTATTAAGCACAGTTCGGTGTGTAACAAAATCACTATCTCCTGGATATGGCTGGTGTTTGTCCAGTATCCATTGTCCATAGAGTGCTAATGCATCACCAAGACACTGACGCTGCGGTAAATCTGGTCTATACTCAGTATATGGCAGTGGCGCAATTATAGAATAGCGCTGTGAGGCATTTGACT
The DNA here is from genome assembly GCA_015501075.1 of Gymnopilus junonius. NCBI lineage: Eukaryota > Fungi > Basidiomycota > Agaricomycetes > Agaricales > Galerinaceae > Gymnopilus > Gymnopilus junonius. The sequence goes on from JADNYJ010000156.1 coordinate 5,325, forward strand.
TGGAAAAACTCGATCATACTTGACTTGAGGTTATCCAATATTTCTACCTCATCATTAGATTGGTCTTCTGGATTCACTTCAATGCTGAAGTTTGAGACTCCTGGAGGTTTATTGGAATTTGACCTAACATTGCTTTTCTTAGGACAATTCCTGGACATATGTCCAGTTTCTTTACAGTTAAAGCATTTGCCTGCTGCTAATAATTCAGCTCTTTCTTTATCACTCAATTGAGGAATTTTAGAACGATCTGCATTACTCTTAAAGCTAGATGACACTGAGTGCGAACCATTTGCCATGTGGTTAGTATTATTATTAGCATGAGGCTGAGCGCTTCCAGGTCTATGAGATCCAAATCTTGATTTACTCTGGAAACGCGATGACATTTCGGACTTATCTCGATGGGTAGGTTGAGCACCTGACCTCTCAGACTGGTGTTCTCGCCCTTTTCCCTTCGAGTTGCCATTGCCAGATGATGTTTGACCAGAGGTATTCTTACTTCGGTGGTCATTATTGGCAATATTCTCCGAGATCTCAAGTATCTCAGCATGTTGCACAACTTGTTCCCATGAGGAGACATCTTGATTATATCCATCTCGATATAATCCTTGTCTAATTGTTGCTCTGAGTCCATCCCAGAGTTTAATAACTTTTTCTCGCTCATCAGTAGTACCAATCATATTATAAAGCTCTTCGAGCTCATGTACATAAGCTGATACTTGTCGATCGTTCTGGAAACAGCATCTAAGTTTAGCTCGCTGTTCCACTTTATAATTAACTGGAAAGCAATAGTCAAATAATTGCTCAAAGAATTCCTTTAGATTCCACTTAGTAAAATTCATGGACACTTTCTGAGTGTAAAAATCATAAGCTATGCCAGTAAGATAATAGGACAGGACAAATACACATTGATCTTGTCGAACGCGTCCATCCATTACATATGCGGTACCTTCAGTTACAAATCTATTGAAGGTACGGGAGTCCAGAGTGCCATCATACTCCTTAGGTGTGATCGGCTTAAGTCCTGATTTTTTAGACTTCGAGTGCTTATTCTTAGTTCCACGCGACTTCGATCTCCTCGGTGATCAAGATTTCCGTCCTGGAACACTTCGTCCCACACTGCTACTATCGCTATCTGAGCTACTAGAGCTGGACGAATCATCACTAGGGTCTCCTTTGCGAGTTCCCATGTTTCCAATATTATTTAAGGTGTGTCCCAAATAACTATTAGGAGCTACCTGATTTAATGGGCGACTCGCAGCAGGTCTATTGATGATATTATTAGCATTGACAATCCGAGACCTGGGTGGAACTGATTGATCTGGGGTAGGTGTCTTGTCAACGGGCTCAGCTGTACTGACAGCATGGGTAGGAGCCTTTGCTTTGGCTTTAACGGCCTTAGCAATTTCTTCTTTCTTAGCTCTAGCTTGGTTTTCAAGCTGTAACAAGGCAGCTTTCTGGGCCTCAATATTAAAATCTTCATCTCCCAATTGGATAAAACGGTTAGTCCAATTATTATCTGCTCGTCCTTTACCTTTGACCTTTAAATTAGACATTCCCTTGCCTAGCGAGTCCAATGAGCAGGTTCTGCGGACCACGACATTAGCATTCCATCATGTAATTCGTTCCTGTTGATCCGGGGTAAGCAATCTCTCGGCTTCCTGAAGGGGATCATTATTCTCAGCTGATTTCTGAGCTTTATCCTTGCACTTTCTGTGGCGTACTTCCATCCACAGTTCATTAGGGTTATTTTCAACCCACTTATCAAAGTCCCGGGTTTCATCTACCTCGGGAGTTTCTTCATGAATGCTTTCTGATTCATTCCTATCCTTATTAGGTTCATTGGATGATGCCTCATCCCTAGTGGGGGACTGCAATGCATCCTTGTAGCTACGTTTATCTATTCGAGATGGAGTCGGAGTTTCTGACATATCATCGGATTCTGAAATCAGTGCCTTTGCACTTGATTTCTGGGGAGTGACCCCTATCATAATAACTCTTCCAGAACGGAGTTGCATTTCTTGAGTAAGAGAAGACATATGTACAAAAATAGACAAATTAAAATTTCAAAGATAATAAGGGTTCGGGTGTCGGGAAATAGTCACCATCGGAAGGTAGCATCAGTTGATCAGGCCGGTTGTGTCCCTTTATCGAAAGCGAAGTCGATTCGATTTAGTTGGAGCTTGTCAAAAAATATGTGATGTCAAGTAACGATCTGTGATGGGAGTCGGCGGGTCGAATGAGGCGGCACATGGTGAGAGGTAAGTTTGAGAGGTAGAGAGTCAAGACAGCTTAATGTATACTGTATTCACTGGGGGTTTTGGTAGTACATACAAGCCAGTATTTATATGTTCTCGGTACCTACTATGACTAGAACTTTGAGTCAAGTAAGAATCAGTAAACTAGTTAATACAAGTCAGGTAAATAAGAAATGATTCATTATGAGTTATTTAATATGGAGACGAAAAAGAAACAAGTCATTTATATAAACTACAATAAGAGAGACACGTGTTCACAAAGATAAGATAAGGGATTTGATTTGATGGTCACGTAGTTGCCACAGGTCGCCAACAGCATGGACAGTTGTCAAAGGTGAATTCCTGCATGGAGGAGCGTGCACATCGCCGCTGCCAACTTCTCCTCCTCCCTGCTCCCCGGCGATGTAAGAACGTCGCAAGCCACTCAATGCGTCGAGAGTGTTATGGATAGGTTTTGATGGGGTGGGCGTTTGGTAGGAGATGGGACAAGGGAGCGACTAACGAGGCATGGAGAGGCTTATATGCACCCTCCAGGCTCTGTTCTCACATACAGCTCAGTGAGAGCATCGTGGATGCGTCCTAACCAGCCAGGGCGTATGCAGTGGCTGCACAGCTCAGCCTAGGTACGTTTTCATCCCGAATTTTTAGTCAGACGTGTTTGTAAACCCAACTTTCTTTCCAGTTCAATGCCGTCGACCGGCACCCTCTTTCCTCGATACACGACCCTCAAGTCGTCAGCTGCCTGTCAAGAGCAGGAACAGCAGTCTCAACTACTTGCTGTAGTTGAAATCTACACGTAGAACATGGTCGACGCGTCTTGAATGGCTGGGTCGTGTGTGGCGGGTGCACAGCTGTGCCTAAGTGAGTTTTCATTCGAAAGCTTGTTCAAAGGTGTGTAACTCACCAAGCTTTTCTTTCTAGGTTGATTTCGTCCACCCACGCTGCTGTCCTCGACGTACGGCCCTCCATACATCCACCAATCGTCAAGGACACGAACAGTGGACTCAACTACGGGAAGTAGTTGAGAATTATGCGTTTGTGGTCTCCAGTGGCCCGAAACAGGGCAAACGGGTGGTGAGGAAAGTTTTGAGAGGCTATAGGGTAAAGGAGCGACTTATGGCACCAAATTTGCTGCTGGAAGTCTAATTATGTTCAAAGAGTTGCTTCGAAGTGCTTGATGGTGAAGTATGTACCTTGAAAAGTAAATTGCATTATTCTCTTATATATCTCAACGCATTCCTGGATGCCCGCTTCATTTTTCATCCAAGTCATCTTCTCTCTCGTGTACACCCCTCTCATTGAACTCATCGTCAGGATCAGGCACAGTGATAAATCTAGTATCCGTAATCCCCAGTGCCGCCATTTGAGCCTTCACAGCGCGATCGTGCTTGTTCTCCTCAAAAGGTTCGATGTCGCTTAGGAGGTCGATATCTGTGTCATCCATCCTCCATTGAGTTGCGAGTTGAAAGGCATCCTTCGTCTCCTCGCCTTCAGACTTCTTCAAACTCCCTCGCAGATCCCATATCCCAATGGGTTTGATGTCCTTGAAACCTTTTCTCCTGATGCTGATGTTGAGTGCTAGGTGGTTGACCATATCTGGGTCTTCTTCTGAAATTTGTATCTTGAGGTTCTCCTTCTGTGCCTATTCTTTAACCTGTTCCAAGGTAAGATAATATCAGCCGGTCACTTTGATCCGGCGTATTTATTGGCTCACTTTGCTACCTAGACCAGCCTTTCTTTGCTCACAAGTATCTCTTTTATCAAAGAATGTCTTGACCCTGTCGCTTGTGTATTTCTTATAGGATCCATGGCAAAGCCCTTGAATATCGGCTGGATTTATCAACCCCTATCGAAAAGCGTTGGGGGCTCTTGTTGATTGGAATATGGAAATGTTTTGTCTACTGAAGTTCGACAATACGTCAATATGTAGAAAATGTGTGGCTTATATTCATCGAATAAACAACAATAGGAATGCCTAATTGCCTAACACTGTTACAAAAGGAAGATAATACTATTACAAAAGGAAGAAGATATGTCGGAATAAGGTAATAACTGCGTTTTTCTACTTTGGACGACCAGCGGTATTGACCTTCAGGAAATGGGTAAAAGGCGGAATAGCGGCAACGGCAGCCTGAAGTGTATTCCTTATTATTGGCGCGTATACTCCGCATGTGGCAGTAGTACTCGTGCAGGAATCACACCATGAATATTTATCGATTTTGTCAACTAAGAGACGGGGACTTTCGAGCGCCTCATTCAAAGACGACAAAGTTTCAATTCTCGAAAGTCTTGCAACGTGGCAGAGTAAGGACATTCGACAGATACCGCAGATGTTGTGAATCGAATTTCCTTTTTTCAATGTAGCGAATGTGCATTGCGTATCCGCCTTCAGTCGTTCGATGTATTGTGTCACATTGTCAAAAATTTCTTGCCACGCGGCTTGGTACTGAAGCTGAAAGTATATTTAGGTATATTTAGTACTTCATATTTGAACACTCGCTAAGGACTCACCCAAGGAATGATGCAATGCGCAGGCAAACCCAAACCCTTGATCAAATCCAATGCTGGGTATCGGCAAAACAAAACGGCCGTTTTGTTAATGAGCTCTGGATATTCATGCTTTATCGCATGAACGAAAACATTGGCTGCCCGATCTGGAGGAAATTCACTCAAATAAGTCGGTGGCAAAGTCAGTGAATAGATCCTTCAACAGCAGCACACAGATAAGCTTACTGGAGACGTATTTCACATATATTCATCGCTGCGAAAACTTCATACTTCTCTACGGCTTCCGACACTTCTAATATGGTACCAAAGTCGAGACCCTTCAGCTTTGGGTGCTTTTTCGGATAGACGAACTGGAAGACGATCTCGAGCACTTTAGCAGGTTCAGGGAGATGGACGATCTCTTCCTGAGTACTAATCTCCATTCCAGGGAACCCTCCAGTGTTTGTTCCAAGATTCTGACGATGAAGTTTGAAGAGGACACCGTCCGATGACTGGATAGTGATATCAGCATCTTGGGCGCTAACTGTATCGGTCATAAAGCAAGGTAGATGAATCATGGGAACAAGTTAGGAAGGTAGGATAGAGCCGGTATCCACTTACATTGAGTGTTGATCTTTGTTGGAGATGCTGGGGTAGCCATGATAAGTAATCACTTGTCGAGCGCGTTCAACTGGTGAGATGGTGGCGGTCAATGAAGAAGAGTCAGGACAGGTACAGATATAACTTCCGACCATGAGGCTAGGGTTATTTCTGGACCGCACTGCTCGTGATTTCGATGGCAATGCCAGTCACGTTAGGGTCTGGAACTGGCATTATAATCAACCAACAAATTGAAGCATGTTCAAATATTTGATACATAGATTTATTACATGTATGCTCCCATATTCATTGAACTAATATGAATATACCATATATCAATTCTCAACACATCGCTGAAAGCCTAAAAACTTACACTAAACTATGCCGATGGAGCGGGTTCCTTGGCTTTCAAGAATTCCGTAAAAGGAGGGATTGAGGTGATGCCGTCTTCAAGGATCTTCTGTACTGTTGGGAGATGAAACTGACAAATGTTACCGCTGCAGTTACTGCACCATGGATGAGCAACAGAGTTGTTATAGATCGAAGGGTTTCGAGTTGTTATGGCATCTCTCAAAGAAGAGATGGTTTTGATTTGTGAAAGCTTAGTAACCCACCCAAGTAAAGAGACTCGACATGGACTGCAGACATGTTGGACGTCGTAGCAATAATAATTATAGAACATGCCGTCAATGTGTCGTATCGCATTGTCGAATATTTTCTGCCAGGCTCCCTGGTATTTCAGCTGTATGGATGATTTAGTTCACAGTATTTTGACACATGCCACCCCACTTACCCAAGGTACCACACAGTGCAATGGTAACATTTCAACCATTTCCAGGTGTGGAGTCCGACTAAGCACGAGCCCGGCTTTATCGATAGATTCTGGATAACCATGCTTCACAGAATGTGCAAGTATCTCCACTGCATGGTCGGGAAGAAATTCACTGTAGAAAGACACAAGGGTCTGATCGCAAATGTTTCGCGGATACAATTTAGCCCTCGAAGCTTACCTGAGGCGCCACTCACAAGTATTCATTGCTGAAAAAACATCATATTTCTCTACAGCTTCTGCTACTTGTAGCAAAGTGTCGAAGTCGAGATCTTTAAGGCTCGGATGCTTCCGTGGATATACGTATTGGAAGACGATTTCAAGCACCTTCGCTGGTTCAGTGAGATGTACGATCTCTCCTTGGGTGTCAATCTCGGGACCAGGGAATGCGCCTGTAATACCTGCGAGGTTGGAACGATGGAGTTTGAAGAGGATGCCATCTGATGACTGGATCGTGATATCAGCGTCTTGGGCGCTAACTGAACACGTCGAAGTCAGGTAAGAGTCAAAGGACCAACAAGTAATCTAATGCACTGACATTGATCGTTGACAATGGGCGTACTAAGCGCTTCGTCGGGCATATTCAAGGACACAGTTTGTAAGCAACTCGACGAGTCAGTATGTAGCAAGGAAGAAGATTGGTTCATTTAAGTTTATTTATGGATTGGCCGTGCTTTTCCCACTGGCAGTAACGTGACGAGAGTTTGGGGAGGAGTTATTCTAAGGTAAGATAATATCCGCCAGCCACTAGAACTATGATGCTATCTCAAAGTAATTTATATCAGTGCACTGTGCGTTATAGCAAACGAAATATCCCTTACTTCGAGTGTGGAAACGTTGATACTAGGAAGACAAAAGCCAAGAATTGAGGACCGTTTTAATAGGCAGCAATGCACCCTGCGATATGAACTGTGGGCACACCATAGCGAAATCAATGCAACCCGTGAAATACGTGTGGTCGCCCACACGCCCACCCCGCTTGTTCCATGTAGGCTAAATGAACGTCATATAATAGGGGCTGGATGCCGTCTACATGAGAACAAGTGTTCCATGCTCATTATACGAACAATACGGGTCTGGAACGATTATAAACGGCGGGTTTATAATTCCTTCGTCCTTTAGCCACCTTTTGAATATGCGGTCCTTGTCATTCTCTTCGATGTCTGGGCAGTCTTTGAAAAGCGGAAATCACTAGCCGCGACGCGTGTTTGGAAAAGGTGCCTCTCGGCGTACTTCTCCTGCTGAGTTCCTCTGGGAAAGGTGACGGAGACGGTGTCAACAGCAAGACTCCTTTCGTCGAAGTAATCATAGAGATAATCTCTAACTTCATCGTGGTTCAAGTGCCTTGATTCATTGACAAGGTCTCCAGATGCCTTGACTAATTGAGAGTTCTCAACAAAGTAACCACCCAAAACGAGCATGATCGCTTAAATGACGGTAGGTTAACGATGCAGATTCAAAGTCAAGGTCATGCTCGTCTGGGATATTTCGTTGAAGACGATAAATTGATCCAAGCTTTCGGATCTAAAGTCAGCGATCTGACCCCGACCAACATACGAGGTTGGCTTTGCAATTACTTCGAGGACAGAAGCTACGGCATCCTTGTCGATGTTGTCCTCTATCCTCGCGGATCCCAGGTAGAGAAGTATCCAGAGAAGAAATTCGTCGGCGGTACTATACTTCAAACAAAAGCGACGTACGACCATTCTATTAATTTTTTATCCAAAGACTGGTCGTTAGCGACTATCCCCCTTTCATCTAACTAGAATTGACCTTGAAATCTACCAGATAAATCGGTTGCATTTGCCTCAAAATTTATTGCGATAAAAGAAAAGGACTAGCGCAAAATATCGAAACAAAATACATACACTACTAAACGCCAGTTTTTTTGGATTTCAGGAAGTCTGTAAAAGGTGGGATTGCAGCAAATCTGTTTTCAAACATTTTCTTTACTCTTGAGAGATAAATATGACAGGCGTCTGGGCAGGAATCGCACAATTTACCCGCCTCCAAATTGTCATCGATTGAGGGATTGGAAGCATCAACGACATCTCTCAAGGAAGAGAGTGTCTTGATTTGTGAGAGTTTAATGATCCAACCCAGTAAAGAGACTCGACAGGAACGGCAGATATACCAGGGTAATGCTGGTCGGTGATTTCTCTCTGCGGCAAGAATTTGGCATTTTGAATCAGAGCCGAAGCTTTCGACCAGCTTTATCACATCGTCGAACGTTTTCTGCCAGAGCCCCTGGTATCTGATCTACGGGGATAGATGAGCTCACAACAATCTAGGGGCACGTCATTGAACCACTTGCCCAAGGAATTACGCAGTCTGAAGGTAAATTTTCGACCATGTCCAGTAGCGGTGTTCGACAAAGCAGAGAAGCACTTTTATTGATGAGGTCGGGATAGTCAGCCTTTACGGCATGAGTAAAGACTTCGACTGCATGGCCTGGAAAACATTCACTTTAACCGGTAAAAAATATTAGAAGGGGGATAGCAAATGCATAATATAGCGAGGAGACTTACCTGAGGCGCCCTTCACAGGTGTTCATTGCCGAAAAGATCTCATACTTCACTACTGCCTCCGCCACCTCCATCAAAATCCCAAAGTCGAGATCTTTAAGAGTCGGGTGCTTTCTCGGATAGATAAACTGGAAGACGATCTCAAGCACTTTTGCTGGTTCTGTAAGATCCACGACTTGCCCATCTGCATTACTCTCGAACGTTGTGCGACAAATTTTAAAAACTTCGTCATCGACTACTAGGATCCTTCTCCGGGTGTTGACTTCTGAACCTGGGAATGCACCACTGTTTGTCGTAATATTTTGACGATGAAGTCTGAAGAGGATGCCGTCCGATGATTTGATCGTAATATCAGCATCTTGGGCGCTAACTGGGCATGACATGTAAAGTAAGGCCAGACCGAACAGACTTGAGTGCATACATCCACTTACATTTGCTGTTGATGACCAGTTTATTTCCTTTGGTCATATTGGATATCTGATGGACTACGTGCCTGGCTGGAGGTGTTCAGAGGACAGTGGTAGTAGCAGTTGGAGATAAAGGTGAAGAGAGTTATTTATGGAATGGCCTTGGCTTTTCACCATGAGGTCAGTCACGTTCCATCTTTGCCCGCACGGCGCACGCCTATAGTAAGTAAAGAGATCCTGAATCGTCGGCGTCCGCATAGGTTGGAGAACCTACTTTGGAATTAAGTTGGCTCAGCAAGCATAGCGAGAGGTAGAAAATGGTATATTCCTCATAAAGAAAAGAAAAGGAAAAACAGTATAATACATACGAAAACGGAAAGAGGGGAATAGCAAGAGGCACATCACCGACGCCAAAGATGCAGCACCATCTGCTTCATCTGAACTGAATATACTTCAAGGTTGAGATCCGACTCCTGAGGAAATTTTGATATGTGAGGCGAGAAATAAAAGAAAAGAAAAATGATTATCAGCTCCCTATTGGACCCAAAAAGGGAGGGAAAAAGCCGCACTAACTCTTGATAAACTCTTTAACCTTCAGCTTCTAGGAATCTCCTGAAACTAGAAACGATCACAAATACAATGACATCGCCATCTCGCCCCTCCCTTCACTTCCAATACCTTCACAAACCGATGCCGTTCCACCGCATCCTCCACAACTTCGTCGTTTCTCCTCAGCCTGCGCCTCGGCACCGCCCACACCAAGACCAAATGCACCTCCTTTGTCCATTTCCCTGGGGTTCATCGATGGTGGTTTCAGAAGGAGAGGTTGGTGTCGAAGTACTTGACTTCTATCCGATATTTCCATCGTCTTCTTCCTTGTTTGTGTTCAGAGCATTCACCCTTCTTCCAGTTCCCATATCCAAGTATACACAAGGTCGACTCGACCGCGCTCTGGACTTGAGGCATTCTTTCAGGATACGATAATGGTACAGTCTAAACAAGCAAAAGAGACTAAATCAGCATTAATCCGCGTGCACATAGTCACTAGAAAGCAAACAAAATGGACCGAGCCTGCAGAATCCATCAACTTCAACTGACCCACCCGCCAGTAGAACAATCTGAAAGCAAACCCTCCAACTCGTTCCCCTCCTCCACATCCGGTTCACCTTTCGAAAGCACCTGATCCCAGTGTTTCTGGAGGGACAGAAAGCCCAGATACACCGACAGCGCGAGGATGTCGTACACTTATGTAGCGACTTCTTGCTGAGCACGATAGCTTGAATGAGGATCATGTCAAACAACTTGAGGATGGGCGCAAAGGGCGGTATAGGATAATACCATGAACACAGGGGCGGTGAGCAAGGACCTCCCAAGCAGGAGTTGGTGAATAGTTTGAGGGCGCGCGTGAGGAGCATGGCCCACAACGATACCGGCACCAGTGACGCAGAGAGCAGCGACGGCTCAAGCAAGTGCTGGTACTCCTCCAGCGCACATTCATTACCCCGTTCGCGTATCTCGGAGTTCGGTGAGAGGTCTAAGGGAGGCAGGGAAGGAGGAGAGCATATTGTTGGGTATTGTGAGAATTAGAAGGATAGGGACGACGGTGACAGCTGGGTGCGTGAGCAGTACGAGGAGTCTGCAAAGTGAAGACACGACAGGTGAAAGCAGGGGCAGGAGATCCAATGGAGGCAGGGACGGAGGTGAACATAGTCGAGCCGCGTGTAGGGATGAGACCAGATGAGATTTCAGCGGCAGCGGTGCCGGCGAGGCGAGCCTAGGAGCAGATGATGCGGATGATGATGTGGTAGGAAGAAAAGAGGAGAAGAGTGCTCACTGTTGCTACTAATAGTCGGAATACGATGCTGGGGTTGAACCGTTTGAGCGTATCTCTGTATGTTAATCTAGCCAGGATGAGAGCTGTAGGTACCTTGAGGACATAGATTAAGACTGGTAAAGGCTCAAACGCACCTTCGTAGAATCAGCCAAACCTTGCTATGCAGTCGACAGATTTCCGAACCTCACCCACGTCATTGGTCACAACATTTGTCGAAAGAGGCCGCCATAGGGAAGCAACACATTGATTCTTTAATATTTACTATGTCTCTTCTTCCGAACCTCTGCTGCGATGTAGAGAGAGAGGGTCGATTTCTCGAGCTGGACCTAACGTTTGTCGAAACTGTCGAGGATAGCTTCAAAAAAGAAGCACAATTCCTTGGGTACACGATACGATAAACTCAGATACAGAATTCAGCAAGAAAGAATGATAGCGAAACGGAGGATGCAAGTACACGATAGAAAGAAAAAGATACTCGGAGAGAGAGAAAAAGAAAACCTTGATTACTCATGTAGGCAGCTGATCGTCCTGGGCGATGTTCCCACGGACCGATACCGATATGGATGCGAAGAAATTTTATCTTGCATCCACCTCCTCCACTTGTCTCGAAACAGATCCCAGCCACCCTCTCACTGTTGCTCTTCATCAGGGCTACAAAGGAGGTCATCGAGTGTCAGTACAACTAGAAGGCAAACCGTCCAAATTTCAATCACTCACACAACTCTCCCGCTGACCGTAACAAATTCCCCTCCTGCAGGCTCGTTCCTCATCACTGCGCCGGTCTTGGCTTTGAAGGTTTTGTGCTCGTGTTCAACTTCGTCGCCGCTTGGAGGTAATACGATCATGTTCTCATCCTCCCATGTCACGCAGTATCCTTGTCCTCTGGTGCGCCGTCTATGGGGCGCGGCTTTCTGTGTTTCCTGCGGTGCGTTCGTATATTGCGATGGCCCACTGTAATGAAGTGAGCGGATTCTCAATCTCTGATCTCGAGAGGCGGAGCCTAGTATGACTTACCTTTGAGCGGGCTGCAACGTGCATGGATGTTCTTGCTCAACAAAGGCTTCTTTGGAGCTTGAATCTGATCCGCCTCTGTTGCGGCGGTCAAATTTAAAGTTACTGCGGGTTCCGTCTCTCCATGGTGGAGAACGGAACCGTGTGTTGTCTGGTGTGGGTGTGCGATCCCCTGCGTTTTGGCGAGGGGGTGGTTGGTCTTGGGCATGCCTTCCCCGATCCGCAGTCTTGGACTTCGGATATGGTTGGTGTCTATTATCCGGTCGAGGAACTGCTTGGCGAAGAGAAGGGTCCGGGTACTGCGGTCGCTGTTGTATCCCTCGTAGTTGGATTGGGTGGCAACATAGGAGGAAGAGGAAGGGCCCGCATGGTAATCAGCCGATGCTGGATGTTGGATGATCGGGGGCGCAACTGTCGAAGGCGCTGTTGTTCGGGGTTTCGTGGCCGCGCGTTATTGTAGCCCTGGAACTCGTTTGTGTCTGGTGCGATGAAGTAGGGAGGCTGGTGCGTTGCATGAGGGGGCGGTGCTAGGACAGGGTAATGCTGACCGAAGTTTGCAGTGACTAGTACATCAAAGAAGGTATTAGCATCTTTATTTTACTTGTTCTGCAGGAAAGCAAATACCTGTTCTGGCATCCTGGGGGTAATATCCTGTAGGGTAGGCGCGACGTTCATGTTGGTGTTCTCCCCATAATTATAGTTATAATCTTGGACTTCCCGCCCATCTGGTATTGGGTATATGGCCTCGAAGTTGAGGAGCTGGGGCGTATCCATATCCCATGTTCATTGGGTATGAGGGGGCAAAGTTGGGGAGCGAAGTTGTGAGCTGGTTGACGAGTGTTGGAGGATGGACCGTGCATTGTTCCGGGATGGATGAACATATCGGCGGGGTTCATCGTTCCGGAAGGAGTGGAGAAGGTGTGTAGTGTGCAGTTTGTGGTGGTGGCGTAAATGCCGATGCCTGGGGCGATCCAGAGATGGAGGAAGAAATGTAAGAAGCAGAGGAAGGAGACGACGACGGGGGAGAAGAGGAGGATGCCGGAGATGATCCCGAGGAAGAAGACGATGATAAGTACGAAAGGTGACCGAAATTATTGTCGGTGCGATACTCGGGCGATCCAGAAGGGGAGGAAGTGGAAGGTGAAGCAGAGGAGGGAGGCAACGATTGCGGAGGAGGACAATATGATTGCGATGAAACCGAGAGAGAAGACAAGGAATATGGCAGTGGTCCAAAGTTGTTGTCGGTGGGGTGTTCGCCAGGGATCTCGACGCGTTGTTGCATGGATGCACGTACAATCGCTTGTTGTCTTTCTGTTTCTTCCAGACGGCGGATCGTTTCCAGGATCAGAAGTCCCATTTCCTTGGTCTTGTTCAATGCAGAGGAGGATGGAGAAGAGAGAGAGGAAGTGGAAGAACAAGGCGGCGACGAAAATTGGATATATTGCTCGACTTCTGCCTTCAAAGACAAATAGTCGATGGTGGCAGGGATTGTATGTGGTTCCTGCTCAGACATCGACTGAATCGACTGTTCGTGGCCTAGCTCCTCCACAGACAGCAATTGTGGTAAGCGCTTTGGAATGAACCAGTCTGCTGCAGTCTCACTGCTCGCAATAGGCTGGTCTCCGAAGCCCTGAAGAGCTGAACAATAATGCGTGAATAACGCAGAATAACGGAAACTGTGGCTGAACGTTTACCTTCCATCTGAAACGACATCTGGAGGTAATCAATACACGCGAAACCGTAATTGTCACTCATAATAGCGGAGGGATATTTAGTCGATTAAAGACGGAGTGGGATGGTGGGTGGGGGCAAGTTATTGTGGGGGGGGCGAAGAAAGAATTCCGTCCACACACCCTGTTATAAACCCAGCCATAACTCCGGCGCAACGTGTTGTTCACGCCACTCGAGTGCCCCTCAAGGGGTTCCCCCACGCCTTTTACCGCACTACAAGGCATGACTCGTCTCAATCGCTCGAACAATGTATTTTAATCAAAAAGTTTTTATTTCTTCATCACTTGATTGACATATTTACCCAGGCTTGGGCGTAAATTGCCACGCAATCTTCGCCAATCTTGGATATCACGGCTCGATTTCCGTCATCTGACCCTTATTGTCTCTGTGGGTGTCGCAGCCTTGAGAAGATTGTTGAATAAGTAAAACAATCTGTGTTGAAAGATGCATTCCGCCTTCCTGTACATTCTATGCACCTCATAGTATTGTGTTATGCTCTGTAGATTACATCCAGTCATTGATGTCTAGACCGGTCTCTTCATTTAGCTGCTAGCGAAAAACATGACCATTGCAGGATTGACTAAACCGTCATCTTCTTTTAACTGTCTCTGAGTTCATGCCCTAAATTATTTGTGCTACAGACCAATGGGAATAAAGACTAGAGTCTAGAGCAGTGCTAAATCTTTATGTCCACTGGATCTCTGGATAATCGACTCTGAAGAAGTTTGTGACTGTTTAGAATGGTGATAATTTCTAGATGTTTTAATAATGTCCACGTCTTCTATTTCAGTAAAAATTGCGAGCTTCATCCCTGCCTCCCATAGATTGTGAATGTGATCTAGGATGTCCACATCAATGTACGACAAAGGGGCATCGTTTGCACTCCAGCCCTTGATATATAACTGAATAAACTTCAAGGGCCTTTGTCTCATACCAAATAGCTTCTCGACCTCGGCGAATAACTTGTTCCATGTCCAATGCCAAGGCCGATTGATCAAATATGTAAAAGAGGTGAGCAATGGAAGAAACTGTCCTTCTTCAACATTTTCATCTGGGATGACAGTCTCTGTGAGTCGCTCCAGAAGATTTTCCTCCTTCCAGACCCAGAAGCATGGGGAAACATGGAGGTGTCGGAGGGAGGGTATACCTTTCAACAGAGATATCATGTCACTGTCATTGATGGGGGTCTCAAGGAAAAATAATTGTTGAAGATGGCATGAAGAGTGTATCAGGAAGGAGAGTGTAGCAAGGCCTAGTCGACCATACTGAACATTTTCGAAGGTCAGGGTTTCCAAAGCGGGGCAGGAAATACATGTTAATAACGGGCTCACACCAATTCTATCGCAAATTCTGAGTCTCCGAAGGCATGGGAGAGTGACAACTTTGCCAGAGAAGGACGAATCGTCTTCGTCGGGCTGTTTTGTTCCAACAATTGCAAAGCTCTCAAGCAGCTGCGCATGTTTGGCCATTTCAACACATTCCTTGAGGCCAATTCTGAATACTTGTATGTGGGTTAGCCGGTTAAATCCAATTGCAATGGAATTGAAAGAGAAATCGCCGCAGAGCCGAAGTTCCCTAGGACTGGCATTTGCCATCTCAAACCCGCTGTCACCTTCAGACAACCTTTTCGTTTCCAGTCTGAGCGACTGAAGAATGCTAGGGGTTCCGTAAGTGCCTTGAAACAGAGAGAGACAGTCTCTCGGCAATGTCAAGTCAAGTGTCTGCCAACGTGGTGACAATTTGTTGAGACACTCGGATAAGGCCCGTACGCCCAATGATGTTCTCGGGCTGAACGTTTTTGAAGAGGAGTGGACTTTGAGAGACAAAGGTAGATTCCCGGATCGGGACAACCACTCCATTGCCAAATCCTGCAACTCGACCCGTTTACCCACTCTATCGGCATCTATGTCGATAAAATTCCACACGCCAGGAGTCGACCACGCAATGTCCCTCCAATTTCGGCATACGGCCCCAAAGTGAAAGGAGTAGCGAGAAGTCGACGATTAGCCTGTGGTTGTTCTTCCATATATGGAGATGCACTGAACAATTCTGTTGGTATGCATGTCTGGAAGATCTTGGAGATAATCTCGACTGGGAGACGTGCGGACATCGGGTCATGGAGGTCGTTCATCTGCACGCGCGCCTTTCGATGGCGTTCGAATAACTTGTAAAGCTTGTCCTTTACGGCAGCGATTTCGGATTCGATTTCTTGCATTGTGAGGCATGGCTGGCAAGCCGCACCACCTGAAGCCAGGTGGCACCCATGAAATGGCTTGAAGAGACTGGGGTCATCAAAGCATCTACAGAACATGCATGTCGTTATTTCGATCATGGAAATGAGGTGTAAGAGAGAGGGGTATAAGCCTTTAGAAATGCTTTGCTTCAATGTTTAACGTTGAACGTTGAAAACATGCAGTAGTTGGTTGAGAAGTTGAGAACGGGCCATGATCCGGATTTCGGAAATGTCCGTGGACGTGGCTAAGAAAATAATGGGTGAAGGGGCGATAATACTGGCATGGACACTAGTGATTTGGTTCCGGCCAAGGGGTTTAAGCTAGCATATCATCGGTACAAGATCATGATGGATTACCAGCTCACCCATAGCAGGTCAGAGAAGGAATGGCTGAAACGCCATGTATTCTGGGTGCCATTTATGTCACCGATAATTTAAGTAGAGGAGCTCAAGTTTCGTATGCATGGGATGTGATTGTAAAATTATGTATATAGTGAAGCAAAGTGGCGTTCATGACCTTAGAGATAATGCTGGCGATGGCTACTGCACTGCAGAGTCTTCAAGTACCGGACCCGCTTTCGGGTTGGCCAACTTGGAAGAAGCTTGCAGCTGTTTAAGATGATAATTTCTTGACCTCTTGATAATATTCACGGATTTAAACCCCTCGTAGATCATCAGTTTCAACCCGGCTTGTGAGAGTTTATCAATGCGAGCCAGGGAGTCAACATCAAGGTAGAAACCCTGCCATGTGCTTAAATATATCCGCATAGTCTTCAGCGGCCTTCTACCAGGACCTAGCTTGTCAAGGCTGTCCAACAACTGGTCCCACGTCCAAAGTAGGGGATCACAAATCAAATATCTAAAAGATTTGAGTAGTGGAAGAAACTGGACTTCACCGACATTTTCCTGGGCGATGGCCTCTGCTAGAGATTCCAAAAAGTCTTCGTCATCTGATTCATATGGATGGATGTTCAAATGTTGAAGGGAAGGTACGCCTCCCAACAGTGAGACTATTTCATTGTTGTCGAAGGGTGACTCCGAGATACGTAACTTTCGCAGATGGCACGATGAACGTGTAAGGAATGATAGTATAGTGTCGCCCTTGAGTGCCCCATATCAAGATCCTTGAATGTAAGACTTTCCAATGCAGGACAAGAGATGTTGGTTAATAACATAGCCACCGACTTTCCATCTTGAACTTCGAGTTTGCGAAGATATGGGAGACAATAACTTCCCCAAGTAAAGGTGAATCAGCTTGACGTCCTGTAAACCGGACAACACAACTCTCGAGCAAAGCAGCTTGTTTGAAGAATCCAGCGCATTCCTCGGCATCGAAGCAGGGTACATTGGCACGTGTCAGATTGTAAAATCCGACTTGGAGGGATTTGAGGGTGACACTGTCACCGAGGAGAAGTTCCCTAGGTTTGGCGTTTTCCAGATAAAAATCGCACTCTTGGGAATGGTGTCCATATTTTTTGAGTTTGAGCGTGTGAAGGAGAGGACAAGCTAGACCTTTGCCGTGAAACAGAGAAAAGCATTCTCCAGGCAGTGCGAGATCAAGTGTCTGCCAGCGCGGCGACAACTCATTGAGGTACTCGGCTAAAGCCTGCACACACAATATCGTTTTCTCATCAGACGATGTCGAAGAGGAATGGACTTTGACAGTCAAAGGGAGATCGCAGGATCTAAATAGCCACTCTACCGCTATATCCTGCAGCTCGACCCATTTAGCCAACCTATCAGCATCTATGTCGATGAAATTCCAGACGCCAGGAGTTGACCACGCAATCTTCCTCCAATTCTGGCATAATGCCCCAAGGTAAATGGGATAGCCAAAGCTTGACGATCAGCCAGTGAACGTCTTTTCTCAGGAATGGATATGTTGTACAGCTCCGTCGGGATACACATTTCGAAGATTTTCGAACCGATTTCGACTGGGAAGCGTGCGGACATGGGATCATGGAGGGCGTTCATCTGAGCTCGGGCTTTTCGATGGCGTTCGAATAACTCGTTCAGTCTGTCCTTTGCAGCTGCAATTTCGGCCTCGATTTGTTTCATTGCATCGCATGGCTGGCATGCTGTACCATCCGAGGCGAGGTGGCATGGGTGATACGGCTTGAAGGGGCCAGGATCCTCAAATCCTTTGCAGAACATACACACCGCCATAGTAGAGCCGGAAAATATCGTGTAATATGGAAGTGCGGTTATGCTTTGCTTTGAGGTGGTGGAACAAAGAGGTTGAAAACTTCTGAACGTGGTCGAGTGATCCGGAAATGACGCAACAGTTGCCCTGGAGCCGGCGCGCGGCATACGCTACCCGAAGCAAGCCGGGTCCTCTCAATTAACGGCCAGATATTTGAGAAACTCAACAATAACAGTAGCACATACCTCATACTATTATAAACAAGTGCATGTTGAAATATTTATGTAAACGAATGTTTCAAATGTAGAGCTCATGCAACCAGACTTCATCGCCCCTCACAAAACCTTGTATTTCGGATGGCCTTCTTGTAAGAAAATCTCAAGTGTGGCAATTGCGAAAGACCGCTGAGGGAGGTACTCCGAAGTTCAAATGGACTGACAGAAGTAGGTTGATCAGAGAAACGTAATAAGCGATAAAAGATCTAAGAAAAAGACGTAAGATCCAAGATGACACAACATACAGAAGGAAAACAGAAGAAAAAGATAAGGCACTATAATACGGCAGAGAGGTACGAAAGGACTCGGAGGACACGCTAGCTTGTCGTCTTTAAGGATTCGTACATTCCCTATGCTCTACAGTCTAGCTCGACATCAGGGCGTTTACTCGTACATGATGCGCTGACTCGGAGAAGTCGTCTATACACAATATACGATGTATATACAAGCTCTATTCCCCGACTTCGCGCATACTTGGTCTAGAGTACAATATTCAGGACTCGGGCTTGGATTCGACTGCGTGCATCGCTGCTGTGGGTTTCTATCTGAGCCAAATCGCACTTTCTACAGAGCATCGATGGGGATGTGGGACTGGAGAGAGAACTCTCATCAGAGAGGAATTTAAGGAGAAAGAGAACGTTGTGAAGGGTGGGTATTATCTCGGTGCTATATTGTGAATAGGATCAAGGGAGAAGAAGTTTTCTCCTTGTCGTACTTAGGTAATCGATAATCGTCTATGATGCATAGACTAAGACAGGCAGTTCAAGCACGGGATAAGAGGAGGATTTGGGTAAAAGGTTTGTTAACCGACGAGCTGCAATCCGTTACTTGAACTGGAATCGTAAAATCAAGGCAAAAGACTGCAAAAAAAGGAAAAAAAAAAGCCAAAACGTGGGTGCTGAGAGGGATTCAAGTCGAACGTGAGTAAGGATTGTCGAACTCCTATATTGACACAAGCGGTGAGCTCGTAAGCACCAGAGAATGTACCCCCAAATGAGGTGGCACTGATGAGCGACGAGCTTCTAAGAATTTGAGATAGGAGTTTGAGGATCTTGCGAGGAGCAAGTAAGGACGAGGAAGGGGAAGCAAGAGAAGAGAGAATGGAAAGCAATCGATTTAATTTTGAAAGTCCGAATGAAAAGTGCCAAGTTAACCTGCTTACGTATTTAATCTCCGACGCGCAGTTACGCAGTTGTATTTACGAGTGAGACTGCATTCAAGTCGATCGGCTTGCTTCAGTTCAATGACTGCTGTTCTTTCCAACCCCACCTCTTGACCATTCTATCCCACCAACTCACTGTATTATAACGGACGGAATTTGTACCATCAGCCCAACTTGCGGGAGCTATTCTTTCTTTGGGGATTTTTTCACGCGGCACGCACGCACGCTCTGAAGCGAAAATCAGGTGCTTTTATATTTTCCTCGGTACACAACACCTTTCTCGCCGGTCTCCCACTCAGAGCGAGTGGTCAAAACAGGCCTCCTCCCCCCTTTCCTTCTGTAGTCCCCGAAATCTTGAGTACAGGGGTCCCCACTCTGTCGTGCCTCTAGACTCTGAATCAGATTCAGATTCAGATTACTCAGCACTCACCAACCAATGGCCGCCGTGACCTCCTTCTCATGGTCCGACACCGTCCAAATCGCCTTCAACTCCTGCTTACCATGCATCAAGCCCAAGCCCGCTATTGCTCTAGGCCGCAACGGCGGCCCAGCTCCGGACTATGACTCTGATGACCCGCAGAACCAGCTATACCACTCCGCCGTGAACCGGATCCCCCGTGCCCGTCCGACGAGCTGCAGGGCTTGTTAGCGGACCCCGGGACGATACGGACGTGGATGCTGAGCGCATGTCGTTGCATTCGAATTTTGGGCGGATAGAAGGAGGAAGAAGAGGAAGGGGAAGAAGAAGAAGAATGCATCGATTACTGTTTGGGTATAATCTCTTCGGACGCGCTGTGCCCCCGCCTATACACCTCGATGAAATGGCGACGATGCGCTTTACGCTGGGCCATCCTCCTCCTCCTCTCAATCCCAATCCCGCGTTCAAGGAAAACGAGCGCAACTTCCACCTCCAGCTTCTTCCGGGCCGAACCCACCCCAGACTGCCACATTCGACTCTGACGCTGCCCCGCTCGACGTGGCCACCATCAACGCCTTGTCCTCCCCTGACAAAGCCGCCGCCGCGCTCGAAGCTTCCGTGGCCGAATCAGCGCAGATCGCTGCTGAAGCTGAGAGAAGACAGAGGGAGAGAGAGGAGAAGGAGGAGAGGAGACGCAGGAGGAGGAGCGGAAGGAGATGAGGAGGGCCGCGGAGGCGTTGGCGTTGGCTGGTGATGGGGAGCAGCACCAGCGAGGGGCGATGGCGAGGGTGGTGTGGAGTTTGAGGGATTCCAGGGCAGCACGGCAGCTGGGGATATGATTCCTCCCCCACTATTAAACCTAAAAGTGGCTACCCACGTATACCCAACACGATGTACCCCGGTGCGCCCTCCGATTCGGGTTCAGAGGGGTTCGGCCGTTTCGTCTCTGGCGGCTTTGTTCCTCCACCTCCGGCTACACATCATTCCAACCCTTTAAATCTAAATCAGGATCAGGAGGATGAAGATGACGCAGCTGACTTGGACGGAGGGATGTACGCGCGTAAGCCCCCCCGCCATGCTGGTACGGGTGGTTTAGGCTCTGATTCGCGGAGTCGGACGTCTGCGTCTACCAGCGACCGAGGAGCGCAGATGTTCCCTGATCCGCGGAATGTATTGAAGCACCTCCATTCCCAATCACACACGCACACAACCTCGCAGTCCCAGTCCCAGTCCCAGTCGCATTCATCCCGCTCCCACTCACGCACTCTGTCCCTTACTCAATCTTCCTCGTCTCACTCCCAGTCGCGGATGAACTCGCCGAGTCCTTACCGGACTCAATTCCAGCCCCACGCTGAAGAAGGTCAAGATCCAGTACTCGTTCCTCATCCCCAAAATGTAAATGTTGGTGCTAAGAGCAAGAAATCCTCCTCTTCGGGGTCTAAACACTCCTCATCTTCGCATACGACACATTCACGCTCTTCACCCTCCGCCTCCGCCTCTGCCTCTGTTTCTGCATCAGGTTCCGGAACCTCCCACTCCCAACCCCACTCCCCCTCCATCCCATCACCCTCCCCTCCTTATTCCCCAGCCTCACCTTCATTCACGGGTGTGATCAGCCCCAACGCTCACCCGAACTTGAACACGAATACGATCGAACGTGGTCAGGGGTTGTTGATCTGGAAGATGAGTTGGTATTAAGGAAGAAGGAGAAGAAAAAGGAGAAGGAGAAGGAGAAGGAGAGGAAGAAGAAGAGATCTCCTTCGCTCACCCCCGCTCCTACTTCTCCTACTTCTCCTACTTCTCCTGCGCCTGAACTCAACAGCACGGACAGCGTGCACAGCGTCAGTGCCGGTGATGAGAGGCCCATAACCAAGAAAGAGGAGTTTCCCAGTGCACGTATTGGTGGAGCGGGGGTGGTACGGGAAGCGGTGGGTTCCCTATGACCGGCTTCGCTGGTGCAGGATTTGGAGCAGGAGCAAGACCAGGAGGAGGGCCGAGGCGGACGACGATAGCAGCGAGAGACTTTGGCGCGTTCCTCGCTCGACGGGGGGATGATGCTGATGCGGATGCTGATGAGGGTGAGGGTGAGGATGTTAGGGACGGGTTTTGAGTGAGGTTAGTCCCTCATCGAAATTCAAGCTCAAGCTTCACGTACTGGTGCTGCCGTTTGAGTGGTGGTGGTGCTGCTGCGGGTGGTACTGCTGCTGCTCGTCACCGATGTGAACTCACCCAGGTCTGCTGTGCTTCAGCTTCGATCTGCCTTTGACTTTCAATGGGCCCCTTCAGCTCAACCATTCGGTCTTTTCAGAAATTGATATGGAATAAAGTAAAGTAAAGGGTCTTGTGAGCAGCAGCAGCAGCAGCTCGTCCTCGTCCCTTTGTTCCCTTCCATACCATTGTGATTCTTTTTCTTTTCTTTTCTTTTCTTTTTTCCGTATTTCGTTTACCTCTTATCCTATCCTTTTTTCTCTTCACACGGAACTCTATCCTCGCCTTACATCTCCCTTTCCCTCTCCCTCTCTCTTTCTTTTATCATTGTTCAGAATTCGGATGTATGTTTCGGGTACTCTTGCTTATGCTTATACTTACTTAGACCTTTCTTTCTTTCTTTTTTTCCTTTTCGTCCTTCTTGTTAGCTTAGACTTGGGAGTTACAGTTCCAATTCGCGTGACGATCCGTTCCCTTGAATTCGAATTTATGGCTTTTGATCCGTTATCCTGTTCACTCATTTTTTTGCTTGTTCCTTTTTGCTTGTTCCGTTTGCTTGTTCCTCTGCTTGTTCCTCTGCTTGTTCCTCTGCTCCTTCCGTTTGCTTATTCCTCTTTCTTTCGCTTTCCTGGATACCCCAGCTCCCACGTATATAGACGTGTACCCTAAAGCTTTTACAGTTACTTCTATGTGATGATCCCTCCATGATGATTAATGAATGATGATTTGTGACGACCGCGACTTTTCTTCGATATTCGATGATTTAATTTGATTTTAGTTTGATTTTAGTTTGATTCCTTGTTGTATTCAGTTGATTTCTAGATGACTAGAGAAATACACAAAGACGGACTGAATCTACAATATATTGCGTATCCGAGTCTTCGTGCTGCAAGATAGTTACCACATATGCTCAATTGCTATCGATGATCATTCCTATGTACTCTCGACTCAAACAGTTTTTCAGAACTCTCTTTGAGGTGTCAAATCCCTTGAATTCCATCGGTACGCTGTTTTATTCGTTTAGCTCATTTCGAGTATGTGAATGAACCAATAATGTACGATGTCCATTCCTCCTCTGATGCGCCATGGGTGAACCAGTAATCTTGTACCTCAGATATGCCGGCTTGAAATCTTTAACTGGAACCTAACCATTAGTGTCCACGCTGATGATATTATCACGTAGAAACTGTATATCGTCATTTCTTTCCTCCCATTCTTTTCCTTCTTCCCGCCAGAGACGTTCCTCCTCCTCGGTAATATGTAAGGGACAAGGCTCGGTAGTAACTTGACGCCAAACATGTTGAAGATCTGTCAGATACACGCGCAACTAACCAGGATATATTTGATTTCAACCTCTCATCGGAAAGAAAAGAAAGAAAAGACGCACGATATGGAACATATGATTTCCAAGGTGAAGATGTGCTTTGAGCCAAAGCAACAAGTAGTCTCACCTTCTTATCTGTCAAAGCATGATAGTGTGCGGGAGAAATCTTTTCCATCTTTCCTCGGTAATACATTTCGCTGTTCTTTGCAAACACGTCTTGTTTCACATCTTCGTGCTCCACTTCGGTCATGCCTTCAGCCTTTGCTGGGACTTCGACAATACTTAGACCAGGAGGAACCTCCTACGGAGTATGATAAGCGACAACATGGGGAACACGAGCTTGCAGATATAAAGGAGCAGAATACGTGTTTTGCAAGTCAATAACGGATGTAATAACAACGCGGTCCTTGGCGAGTTCGTCACGAGAAATGAAGATGTTGCTTCCACTCAGGTCGTGATGCCAAAGAGTCGGTTGAATGAGTTCCGAAAAATCAGTTGGGGTGATGTATGGAATAATGGAATCGAAGAGCTTGAGGGTAGCCAGGTGTGCCGAAATACCACTAGACATGGCTGGATGGAACAGAGTGGGATGTACAGATTGCCTGCCTGCATATAATCAAATCCATTCTTCTTCTTCTCGCTGACTCAACGCTATCAAATATTCTTGAGGGCTCTGCCCTGATACAAGGTTACTTAATCAGGAATTAGTTTGAGAGGAAGCTGGCGACTCACAGGGACCTCGACTGATAACCATGAAGGCACATTCATCTTTCCGGTCCATAGACTTTCCGATGGTGAATTTATCATGAACAGGGATGGCCTCCATGTCAGGTTCGATGTCCTGGTGAAAGGAAATGCTCGCATAAGCTGGAAGACGGGTCTCTGGTGCCGCTTTCTCCAGTTTGACTATTTCGTCAATGAGGTTCCGCTTGTGGCCGTCCGATAATTTGTGCCAGACTTTGTCAACTTCAATTCCAGGTGCTTTCTCTATAATTATGAACGGAGATTCGACAGGGTGCCATTTAATATACGACCATGACAACGCCCGGGGAACAGGCCATCCTAAACGTTCGCGAGCACATTCCATAGTTGCCACCTCACTTGCAGTAATGTAACCTGCAGGACCGACATTACGAGTTGGAAGACGAGCAATGACTTCCTTGTTGTTATCCAGAACCATTCAAAATACTTTGCTGTACGAACCCTCAGGCAGCTTGGACATCTGCACAACAGAGACAGAGTGAGCACCTTCCACAGCAGAGACGGCTCGCAGATTTCAGGGCATTGATGTTTGAAATGTAAATAAAGTTTTTCTGGTTCCTCAGATTCATTGTCTAACCCACGCCTGGTGGTGTGACGAAAGAAATAGGTGGAGTCTTCAGATGACGGTCGGGGGACTGGAGAACGCCATATCCGAGGGGGGCGCAAAAAGAGAGTTGAGATGTGGAAGGTAATCTCCATAGGTAAGAAAGATGACGATGCATGGGATGAAGTCGAAAGGGAAACCCTTTCATGTCCTGATCTGGGAGCAGGCTTTTAGAGTGTGGCGGTAGCAGTCGTAAGGTCTCCCTACATGCCAAAAGTCATAATAGTAGGAGAAAAACAGACCTGGTCCTTTGAAGCAAGATATGGGATGGTGGTCGTTTCGGATTAAGCCTATGTTTATCTGCTTGATAGGAGTCATTGGACCGGAATATTGATGACTCAATTCAAATTACTCACTTTCTCACTGCCTCTCGTTGACAAGATATGTACTGATACAGGACGTTAACCTCCTGATTACAGGATGTAGGCTCTTGGTACGCAGACTCACCCTATGAGGTAAATATGTGGTCCGAGAAAAAAAATACCATCGAAGATGAAGCTTCTCCCAGCGCAGTTCGAAGCATGCGTAGCAAGCAGATGGATACCCGCACCCGAGGAGAAGTTAACTCTTCGAGCGCTTAATGGAAGGTCCGTAAAATAGAGTAGAGTTTACCGAGAATTAAGGCCTTTGACTTTTTTGCGTCTCTGTATAAGACTGTCGAGTTTCACTCACCAGCATCAGTCCCCTTCTCACCTTCTACTCTGTCCAAACACCGTTCAAAATCGCATACACCTTGTGCACGATGCCTTACCAATGCATTGACTGCAGCAAGAGGTTTAACACATCAAAAGGGGGAGAACGACACTGCGATGCCCTGGGTCATCAATACATATTAGCGAAGTGTTATGAATGCGGTAGGGAGTTCGTCAATGCCAGAGCACTTGAGCAGGTACGTATGAAGCTCGATGAATCGCCTGAATCCACGGTAATAGAATTCGAAGCATTTATCCTCGACTGTACATGGATATTGTACCATTTGCGAAAAGAGCTTTGGGAATAAATGGAGGTTGGAGCAGGTAAGATATTTATGTCCTGTTGACTTGTGGATATGACCTGACGTACGGGTGGTTTCCTCACTAGCATAACCGTGATACCAGAAGGCATTGATTTCCTGAGCAGACATTGCGGGCAGTGTAATTAACCATAGCGGTGGATAGTACATATTTTCATACCGTCTCAATTTAACGTGTTATCCTGTAGATATAAGTTTTCATGCAACAATTCCTGACTAATTAGAAGCGGCACAAAGAATAAATGAGGCAACGACTGGGCACTGGTAGGCTCGGAGGCAGAAAGTTATTCTTATTCATATTCTTTCGGCGTGCCCAAAGTGTGCTGAAGCTGAGTGTGGCACATTGGTCCCTGTATTATCTACTCAGAAACTCCATTGCTCTTGCGCTATAGTTGTGTCGAATTCCAAGGATATGGAAAGTGAGGAAAGGCAACGAAGACGACAATACAACAAGAAACATGAGCCTGCCGTCGTAAGGCGAGCCGAAATA
Source organism: Gymnopilus junonius (assembly GCA_015501075.1). Taxonomy (NCBI): domain Eukaryota; kingdom Fungi; phylum Basidiomycota; class Agaricomycetes; order Agaricales; family Galerinaceae; genus Gymnopilus; species Gymnopilus junonius. The sequence goes on from JADNYJ010000156.1 coordinate 31,635, forward strand.
CTCCCGAATGGAAAACCACCTAGAACAATTGCGACCATGGCGATGCTACCCAGGTCCTATAGTCTTTGGAGTTGGTAAATTTCAAACCCAGAACAAGGCGATTCTAGTGAGACCGGCAAGCGATGAGTAATCGATAACACTTTGTCTTTGTTTCTGATTAAAGAATTGGTACTAGGATGATGGCCACAGCATCTGTCTTTTTCTTGCTTTTGAGATTCTGGGATAGTTCGTGACACCTAAACGATAGAAACGGTTTTCAGAACAAGGAAAAGAAGTTCCCAACGAACACCAACACTGCTGCACGTTGGAGCGTACACACGAAAATATGCAGAGCGGAAATCCAGAAAGGCACGTTGCTACGTGTTTCGGCTGTGAAGCTATGCCCACAAAACGTGCGGATGCAACATTTTTCTTCGTCTCTAGTCCAAATACAGTGGACACACACACAGACAATAAGGGTCAGATGATGGAAATTAAGCGGCGATATCCAAGATTTGGCGAAGATTGCGTGGCAATTTACGCCCCAAGCCTGGGTAAATATGTCAATCAAGTGATGAAAAAATAAAAACTTTTTGATTAAAATACATTGTTCGAGCGATTGAGACGAGTCATGCCTTGTAGTGCAGTAAAAGGCGTGAGGGAACCCCCTTGAGGGGCATTCGAGTGGCGTGAACAACACGTTGCGCCGGAGTTATGGCTGGGTTTATAACAGGGGTGTGTGGACGGAATTCCCTTTCTTTCTTCGTCCCCCCGCACAATAACTTGCCCCTACCCACCATCCCACTCCGTCTTCAATCGACCAAATATCCCTCCGCTATTATGAGCGACAATTACAGTTTCCCGTATCCTGATTACCTCCAGATGTCGTTTCAGACGGAAGGTAAACATCCAGCCGCAGTTTCCGTTATTCTGCGTTATTCACGCGTTATTGTCCAGCTCTTCAGGGCTTCGGAAACCAGCCTTTCTCCCCTATTGCGACCAGTGAGACTGCAGCAGACTTGTTCATTCCAAAGCGCTCACCACAATTGCTGTCTGTGGAGGAGCTGAGCCACGAACAGTCGACTAAGTCGGCGGCTGAGCAGAAACCACACACCATCCCTGCCGTCATCGACTACTCAGACCTCATCGAGGAATTCCAGAATTATTGGCCGCTTTCGTCACCACCCTGTCCTGCTCCTTCCTCTCCCTCTTCTCCCTCTTCCCCTTCCTCACTGAGCGAGACCGAGCGAATAATGCTTGATATTCTGAAAACGATGCGCGCTGTGGACAAAATCGAACAAGAAAAGAAGATCCTGACCTCGGCCATGCAAGCGCACGCTGCAATCCCCGGCGAGTACCCCACTGAAGACAACTTCGGACCACTTCCCTATTTCTGGTCGTCTTCACCCTCGGTCTCATCCCCGTCGTACTGTCCTCCTCCGCTGTCGTCGCCTCCCTCCTCTGCTTCACCTTCCGCTTCCTTCCCTTTTGGATCGCCCGACAATAATTTTGATCAGCTTTCGTACTTGTCGTCGTCTTCTTCCTCTGGATCATCTCCGGCACCCTCTTCTTCTCCCCCGTCATCGTCTCCTTCCTCTGGTTCTTACATTTCTTCCTCTGTCTCTGGATCGCCCCCGGCATCGGTATTTACGCCACCGCCGCAAACTGCACACTACATACCTCCTTCTTCCGGAACGATGAACCACGCCGATATGTTCATCCATCCCGGAACAATGCACGGTCCATTCTCCAACACTCATCAACCAACTCACAACTTCGCTCCCCAACTTGCTCCCTCACACCTAACGAACTTAGGACATGGCTACACCACAGCTCCTCCAACCTTCATGCCGCAAGTTGAATACCAAATGGCGGGAACGTCCAGAATTACAACAACAACTATAATTACAGGGAGAATACCAACATGAGCGCCTACTCCACAGGATTCTACCCCCAGGACCCTAGAACAGGTACTTGCTTTCGCGCTGAACAAGTAAAATAAAGATGCTAATGACTTCTTTGACGTACTAGTCACCGCAAACTTCAATCAACATCAACATTACCCTATCCCAGCTTCGCCCCCTCATCCAACATACCCCATCCCTCACCCAACGTACCAGTCTTCCTACTTCATCGCTCCAGAAAGAAATGAATACCAAAACTACGACAACGCGCAGCCCCAAAATTCCGATCATCGTCGACTTCGATCATTGCGCCCTCAACCATCTGACATGCAGTCAGTGGCTGGTCACCATGCGGGCCCTTCCTCCTCCTCCTCCTCAGCCCAATACAACTACGGGGGATATAACATTTCACCACAGTCCCAGGGCCCTCCTCTTCGCCAAGCAGTCCCTCGACCGGATAACAGACACCAACCGTATCCGAAGTCCAGGACCGAGGATCGGGGAAGGCGTGCCCAAGGCCAACCACTCCCCTCGCCAAGACGCAGGGGATCGCACACCCAGCACCAGACGACACACGGTTCCGTTCTCCACCATGGAGAGACGGAGCCGGACAATAACTTTAGATTTGACCGCCGCGACAGAGGCGGATCAGATTCACGCTCCAAAGAGTCCTTTGTCGAGCCAAATTATCCATACTCATCGCAGCCCGGTCAAAGGTAAGTCATACTAGGCTCCGCCTCTCGAGATCAGAGATTGAGAATACCCTCACTTCATTACAGTGGGCCATCGCAATATACGAACGCACCACAGGAAGCACAGAGAGCCGCGCCCCACAGACGGCGCACCAGAGGACAAGGATACTGCGTGACATGGGAGGATGAGAACATGATCGTATTACCTCCAAGCGGCGACGAAGTTGAACATGAGCACAAAATCTTCAAAGCCAAGACCGGCGCAGTGATGAGGAACGAGCCTGCAGGAGGGGAATTTGTTACGGTCAGCGGGAGAGTTATGTGAGTGATTGAAATTTGGACAGTTTGCCTTCTAGATATACTGACACTCGATGACCTCCTTTGTAGCCCTGACAAAGAGTAACAGATAGAAGATGGCTGGGATCTGTTTCGAGACGAGTGGAGGAGGTGGATGGAAGACAAAATTTCTTCGCATCCATATCAGTATCGGTCCGTGGGAACATCGCCCAGGACGATCAGATGGTCTGTCTGCATGAGTAATCAACGTTTTCTTTTCTATCTTTTTCTTTCTATCTCGTGTACTTGTATCGTCCATTTCCCATTTCTCTTTCTTGTCGTCTTCTGTATCTAAATTTCTCTGAATTGTGCCCCCAAAAGAATTGTGCGTCATGCTTTGTCTTAGTTTTCTGTAAAATATCTAGTTCTCCTTGAATTTTATTCTTATACATCAGGTCATAAGCATGATATCAAAGTTGTGGTCGTTCAGGCTTCAGAAGGCGGACTTCAGGACCTGAGTAATGTCTCAACACACGTTTGCCAAGTTGCCAGTCAGAGGAGGTCGATTTAGACTCCGGTTGAATCCTCTCCAGAGCTCGACGACGGCGACATCACCATTTGACATCAGCGTAGCTCCCAGGCTACGGCCACTTGGAACACCTTTCTAGCCACATCCACAGAGCCTGTCTCAATACCCATGTCGAAGCCTCTAAAATCGAGCTAGCAAGCCACCTGCTCGCCGTCCATTACTATTTCTGATGCACAACGCCTAAAGCTCTAGTAGAATCTCAGTAAAACGTGGCATATGTTCAAGATAACGATGGGTGCGCCTACTGTCCTTTGCGGTCCTCAGCTACTACTGGAGCTCACTCACCGTCTCACCAAGCTCGAAGAGTATTGTTCTTGCACACCGCGGCCTAGATTTTGAGTCAGGGGAAACTTAGTCAGTGGGCCATATTTCTTGTTAGGGTGGGATATGCTTACAGGTGGTGCTTCATAGATTGAATCGATGTTAGCAAGGATTGAGGATACGACTACACAGTAGGATTTTGCCGCTGACGGATCTTTGGTTCTACCCGGGTAAGCTCGAACTTTTGGCATTCTCAATTCGTCTCTTGATGATAGATATAGACCGCAGCCTGGCCAGATTGGCGTGCAAGGTGAAACGCTGGACTTATCGCTAGCATTATGTTCAACCTGTCCGACATAGACCTAGTCGCAACTGTGAGCACTAAATATTAATTCTTCATATTTCTACGTAATAACCCACCCCACGTCCTCCTAAGCCCACCTCGTCGAAGCCTGCGTCTAGAAACTAATCCATCTATGCGCCATTCTCGCGGGGAATCATTCGTGCTGTCTCAACATCCTATCCGGCTCGACAATGTTCGCCTCCTTCCCTGCCTCCCTTCTGTTCGCCCCCTCCCTATCGTATCCTTCGCATGCTCCTGTTCCCTCCACATTCCGCTGCTTCTCTCATTCTCATTCGTACCACGTTCCGGGAGGTGCAGACGGAGTACATGTATGTGCGCTGGAGGAGCACAAACTCCAGCTTGAGCAGTCGCTGTTCCCCACCCCTATGGTACTTGCACCGTTGCATATCGTGCTCCTCGCGCCTCCTCAAATTTCTTGACACGGACGGTAACTGATATCGCTAACAAGGAAATCACGACAACCTCCTCGCGCTGTCTGCGTGTCAGTGCTTGTTATCCCTCCAGGTACGCTGGCAGCAGGTGCTTTCGAGGTGTGGCTCGTATATGGGGGTGAAGAACGAGTGGAAGGAAAATGGTTTCAGGACAACTTGCGTAGGTACATCGAATTGGGAACAATGGAAAAGGGTGGGTCGGATACTCAGGCTCTCGGTTAGTCCTTTTTTTCTTCCTCGTTGCTTTCTGGTGGCTGTATACCCGTATTAACGTTGATTTCCTTGTTTAGGTTGTCATATATATTGAGAGAACCTCACCAGTCCAAAGCCCAGTCAAGTGGGTCTGGAGGTGGAAAGTGGAATACAGGCAAGGGCTTTCAGGTCGGCATCAGCAACAATACCCAACCTATCACATTGATTATGACTCTAATACACGTCGACGGTATAACTCCTCCCCAAACTCTCGTCACGTTACTGCCAGTGGGAAAAGCACGGCCAATCCATAAATAAACTTAAATGAACCAATCTTCTTCCTTGCTACTTACCACCACAGTGACTCATCGAGTTGTTTACAAACTGTGTCCTTGAATATGCCGGACGAAGCGCTTAGTACGCCCATTGTCAACAATCAATGTCAGTGCATTCGATTACTTGTTGGTCCTTTGACTCTGACCTGACTTCGACATGTTCAGTTAGCGCCCAAGACGCTGATATCACGATCCAATCATCAGACGATATCCTCTTCAAACTTCATCGATCTAGTCTCGCAGCTACTACAGGCGCATTCCCTGGTCCTGAGATTAACACCCAGGAAGAGATCGTACATCTCACTGAACCGGCCAAGGTGCTTGAAGTCATCTTCCAATATGTATATCCGCGAAGGCATCCGGACCTGAAAGACCTCGACTTTGACACTTTGTTACAAACTGCTGAAGCTGTAGAAAAGTACGAGGTTTTTGCGGCGATGAATACTTGTGAGTGGCGCCTCAGGTATGCTCGGATGGCTGAATCGTATTCGCGAAACATTTCTGATGACCTCTCGTGTTCGGCTGCAGTGAATTTCTTCCCGACCATGCAGCGGAGATACTTGCGTATTCGATAAAGCATGGTTATCCGGAATCCATTAATAAAGCTGGGCTTGTACTCAGTCGGACTCCGCACCTGGACGTCGTGCAAATATTACCGTCGCACGGTACGATATCTTTGGTAAGAGATGCTGCATTTATTAAATTGCAAAGAATTAAATCATCTGCAAAGCTCAAATACCAGGGAACCCGGCAGAAAATATTTGATGATGCGGTCAGGTACGTTGAAAAACTCCCATCTGGTTCAAGATGCACCCTTCAAAGTCGGAAACATGGTAATCATCATCAATATCTCTTCGACCCTCATGTCTGCCCCTGTTGCCGTTTCTCTCTACTCTGTTGGATCACCAAACTTTCAAAAATCAGAACCGTATCTTCTTTGAGAGATGCCATCGCAAGTCTAGCCCCTCAGTCAATGATGACACTATGGAAAATCCATGGTGCAGTGAGTGCCTCGGAAAAATATGTCAAGTTATCTTCCAGCAGTGAAGAAGATCCTTGAAGATGGTATCGCATCAGTTCCTCCTTTCACGGATTTCTTGAAAGCCGCTCCTTCTATTGCGTAGGTTAGTGTAAGCTTTCAGGTGTTCAGCGATGGATAGAGATCTGATAGTATAGTTCCAGTGATTCAACGAATCTAGGAGTGGGTAATAAATCTATGTACTGGATTATTTGGACGCGTTCATTCATTGGCCCTCGCTTTTTCTACATAATAATACACTATTTTGGCCTTATTTTCTTAGCCATCCAAAACACATGTGACTGTCATCGCCTGCCTCGTGTTCGAACTTCGAAAGTACCTGTCAGACGGCTCCTTATTAACCACCACCCACTTAGAGAAATAGACCATAACCCATCAGTGGCCATGCAGTGCAGCAACGCCCCTCGCACACACGCAAGGGACCAATTTTTATCTTTTGCCTTCGGGGTAATGAACCCAACAGCAGAAAATAAGAGATTCTGCTCTCAATGTGGAGAGACGGAGCATGGTAGAAATCTGACCGCCACAACAGAGCTGGATCAGATTTATGCTCCAAAGAATCCTTCGTAGCCGCGTCTGTTACAGCTCAGTCAAAGCAAGTCATCCTAAGCCCGCCTCTCGAATCAAGATTGAAATCCATATATCACCTCGCTACAGAGGGCTGCAGAAAACACAGGCAGTCACCCCTACGGACATCGATCAAACCATGAGCAGAAAGCATTCAAAACCAAGACTGGTGTGGTGAATGAGTGAGCCTGCTGGAGGGGATTCATTTACAGTCAGCGTCTATTTTCAGCCCTCGCGAAGAGCAATAATGGAAAGATGGCTTGGCAGCCTCTCGAGATCAGGAACTGAAATCATAAATCAATTACAATGGGTCGACGAAAACCATCATCGTGGATGACCCCTTTGAGGGAAACATACCTTTGAATTTATCCCAATGAGCCTGAACCAGCAGCAGGACCATGATGAAATCCAAATCACAAGCGCCCAGCTCGAACTCATGCAGAATTCGGAGAATATGGTTTACATCCCTTTTATCAGGGCAGCTGAAGTCTAAAGAAAGGGAAAAGTGAATAATTTGAAGAGGGCAAGGTGATATCGAGGCAAATGGTGAGACCAATCGTCCTGGTCAGCGGGGAATGATGTTAAAGCTCAATGTCATTGCGGTGGAACTTGCCTTACCTGCTGCCATATTCACCCAATATATATCTTTGCAGCTGACATAAGGCTTGTGAGCGACTATTGATGCATGGTGAGCTGGTGTCAGTGGGCTGGTGGTTTGCGATTGGGGGATATGTTACAGTTTAATGCAAGAAGAAGAGGGAATGGGATGTGTGTAAGTCAAGAGATAAAATCTCTCGTATTCAAGTTTCAACGTTTCAACTCCGTTCGTATCGATCCGCCGGAATATTGCGCTGGGATGGATGCCCCGGTCCCCACCAAGGTATCTTCTTCATTTCTATTTTTCCTTTTTTATTCCATGGTCTTGTACTATTTGTTTTCTTGTTTCTTTTCTATCCATTTTCCCTCTAGCTCGGCCTTTTTTTTTGAATACATTGCTTTCCTGCTCCTGTATTAATGACTTGAAAAGAAAATTGGGCTGCACCTTTACTTCACCTCATTAATAGGCCTCTTAATTAATTCAGGATTAACTCTCCTATATATATTTAAGTGGAGGGAGATTATGCACTGAAAGTCTGAATCCTTGCTCCTTTCCGCAGAACTACGTGTACATCTACACCACATGTTCATATATTACACCAATAATGTCGAATGCAATCCCACTGCCTCAAAAGATCGATTCACACGGTGAGTAAATGCACGAATACTTACATACATAGTATCGCACTTGAATAAAAATAACCGGCCGTCCAAGATGAGATCTACTGCTATGGATTCCCATACAAATCCAACATCGAACTCTACCGCCGAGTTATACCACCATCCCAGAAATTGCCGGCGCAGTATGCAAACTCGAAACAACAACTGGCGTGAAGATGTCCATAGTGGAAGTGTACTGCATGACAGAGGACTCGGGAGACACCCCGGATGCGCTGTCCATGCTGGTGGGTTGGTTTGAGGAGTGGGTGTGCGGGGATGGGATGCTCGGATTTTTTGTATCCCCTCTGCTTTATTATTATTTTGGCATACTAGGACCCATAGATGAAGACTAACAATCATTTAATAACACACATCTAAATCCGTTCGCTTATATATGTGGATGGAATCATGCCTGAGACATCTTCCTACCACACGTCGAGTATGTTGAATGCAATCCTACCCCCTCCTCAAATGAATTCTGATGGCGAGAGCATGTGCTACCATCGTGAAGACCAAGAGTGAATAGCTGAAGGCTAGAGTGGTGTTTGGTTTAGAAGAAATATATTTATATGGATTCACCTTCGAGTCTGACGGCCTTATAAACCTGAATATAAGAGTCGCATCGCCCTTTACGTTTAAAGCTGAGATAATGGTAGCAGGGTGAGAGCTGTTCAGGGCATTGCACAATATGGAGCCGATATCTTTCGCTGGCTGGGTGAGCTGATGCAGACATGCCGACCGTAAACTCCGAGCGATGTAAATTCAAACTCCGTCACTCCGATCCCTCTCGAGCTGGACGGCCGACCATCATCGCCTCATTAGATCCACAGTTCCCCCTCCTCCTAGGCTGCGGCCACTTCTCGTACTCCTCTATCCACATCCACAAGAGTGCATCCCGCCATGGACGACGAAACCGCCGAAATTGAGCTCGTAAGCCTCCCAAACCCAATCATCACCCCTTCCATCTCTAACTTCCTGTCCTATGCACCCAGCTCCAACAAAACCTGAGCAAAACGCGCCATATATCCAAGAAGATGACGAGTACGCCTGCTGCTCTCTCCCATCCTCAGCTTACCCGCCCCCGAGCTTTGCTCACTTCTGACTGCAAGCCATCCTCGACAGTTTCGATACCCGCTTGGCCAAGCTTGAAAAGAGCATTCTGCCACTGTACACCGCAGCGCAGCTGTTGAATAAGAGGAGACACAGTGAGTGGTTGTGCTGGATTTTGTGTGTTGTGGTTGGAAAGGAAAGGAATTCGTAGATATTGATCTGACGTTGGCGAGGATTGAGGACCTGTCGGGTACACAGCAGGATTTGGCGGCTGATGAGTCTCTGATTCTACGAGGGTGCGTTTGAATGTGGTGATTATCTAAATTTGTATCCTAATGGCGTATGAAGGCCTCAGCCTGGCCAGATTAGCTTGTACAGAGAAGCACTAGAGCGGCTCAATACTAGCATTGTGTTTAATTCGTCCGACATCGACCTAGTAGCAACAGTAAGCGCTCTTCATCTTTTTTTACTCTATCTCTTCACTTTATACCTCACGCTTCTCCTAGGCCCGCCTCGTCGAAGCCGGCGCCAAAAAGCTGACGCAGCTCTACACCACCCTCGCCGCCGAAGGCTCCTCCGGTCTCACCCCCGCCCCCGGCTCAACCATGCTCACCTCCTTCCCCGCCTCACTCCTGCCCACCCTCTCTCCAATCGTCTCTTTCCTCCGCACGCTCCCCATACCCAGCACACACCCCTCACACCCGGCCGCCCCCGTCATCCTCGCCACCCTTCGGGAGGCGCAGACAGGGTACGCTGATATGCGGGGGAACTGGAGCGTCAAGTGTTTGGAGGGCCAGGGCAAGCGGCTCGTGGCGCGAGCGGAGACGGTGGATCCGCTGCTGACGGGGAGGGAGTTCACGGAGTGGGTGAAATGATGCTGGGCACGGCGGAGGAGGAGTATAAGCTCTTACTGGAGCTATCGCCGCTCCCTGCCCCGCTGGTGTTAGCATCGTCGTATGCCGCGCTTCTCGCGCCCATTCTCAAGTTATTCAACACGGTCCTCACTCAACTCATAGCACTCATCAGGAAGTCGCTGCATAAATACAACTTCCTCGCACTGTCCGCATATCAGGGGTTGTTGTCCCTCCAAGGACACTGGGAGCAGGTACTTTCGCGGCGCGGGCCGGATGTGGGGGAGAAGAATGAGTTGAAGGACGGGTTGCAGAGTCTCAGAGCGATTTGCTTGCGGAGCTTCCCAGAGTTCCTGGCGGACGTCAAGTTGGGCGCGATGGCGAAGGGTGGCTCGGATACGAGTGTTAAAGTGGTGGACTTCGTGCTTTCGGTTAGTGTTTTTTTTTTGGCTTCCCAGTGACTATATGCGCGTGTGCTAATGGTGATTTTCTTTGTTTTAGACTGTGGCATACATTGAGAGAATCCCTCAAGTCCAGAGTGCGGTCGAGTCGGCCTTGTATGCGCTTGGAGATGGGAATTGGAAGATGGGCGAGGGTGTTCAAGTCGGCACGAACAAGAACAAGGAGGAAGACGATGGAAATATCGTCGAGCATTTCGTTCGTAAGTCGTCATTCATTTTTATTACCATCATCATTATTATTTTTTCCTCATCCTGTTTCAACTTCAGATGACATCATCTCAACATGCATCAACTCCCTCAAAGACCTCGCGGACCGCACGCCGCACGCCATTCAACTCGACCTTCCTCCTCAACAACATTCCCACCTCCGCACACACCTCCTCTCCCCCTCCTCCCCCGCCTCCAGCACGCACCTCCTCTCCCCCCGACCACCGAACTCCTCACATCCTCCTTCCGCACCGCCAAAGCCGGGTACTTTGACGCCAACTTCGCCTCCCTCCTGCAAACTATCACCGACGACCCCAAGGAAAGGATAAAGGGGGCGCGTTCGGTGTGGGCGGGGGCGGTGCCAAGGCGCAGGCCAAGGAGAAGTTTACGAGGTTCTTTGATGTGCTGGAGGAGGTGGTGGAGAGGCATCGGTTTGCGAGGGTGTTGGAGGAGGAGGAGGAGAGGAGGGGGAGGGGGGAGATGGGGGATGAGATTGTGATGCTTGTTGTGCCGAGTTTTGCGAGGTTTGTGCAGAAGCAGAAGGATAAGGAGTTTAGTAAGAGTGAGTGTGTTTTTTTTTCTTTTTTTGTTTAGTGTTGAATGGCGCGCTGATGGTTGATTTTTCCTATAGATCCTCAGAAATGTAGGCAGCATGCATTTCAGTCTCTCGCGTCTCATCACATACTGACTCTTTCATTCCTTTTCAGATATCAAGATGTCCCCGAAGACGTTGAATCTCAACTACGAAGTCTGTTCAGATGATTCGGCTGATGGCGCTCTTCTGGCTCTTTGGCTCTCTCTCTGACCTTCTCTTCTCTTCTTCACGTACCATGTCTACATGACGCTATACCCCCGATTTCAGTTGCGTTTTCTTTTTGGGATATATTTATTTTCCTTTTTCCTTTTTCTTTATGGGAAATATACCATTTTTCACCTCGTTATTCCCACTCGCTTACTGCTTGAGGTCTAGCTCTGACTCGAGCAGATCCTGATATTTTCAACCCGCCATGTTGAGGGGATCGCCCTGAATTCTATTAGGTTTGGAAATGGCTGTTTGAATGACCTTGAGATTCAGCGCATTGGAATTACTATATACAATAGATCATTCCGAAGTTTCTACAGAAACGAAAGGTAGAATTGCGTAGTGGCCGAGGCCCGAAAAGAATATTCAACTTCAATCCGTGACCGTTGTGCCGCTACACTCATCATACCTGAATCGTGGATCAGGTATAGTTCGAAATGGTGCATTTTCCACGCCATGGACTGCAACCATTTTCTAACCTTATGGTCGTCTTCATTCTCTACGAATTCAGGGCAGTCCTTCAGTTTCACTATTGTGCGTTGCCTGACCTCGTACAGATCAAGCTCCCGCCTACAGCCACTTCGTCAGGGTCTTTCTTCTGCGATCCACGGGATACGCAACGGCCAAGCAAAAATACTTTTGATGCCCCTCTGCTGTAGGTCTGCATTTAGGACCCATACATCCCCATCATCTATATGAAGGCCACGGTGTGTCCCGAGCGTTTTTAGCTCGTCGTGGCTCAGGAGGTAACCACCGATGACGTGGATATTTACTGGGAACCTTGTTGTTTTCGAGCTCGGATCCTGAAAATGGGATGTAAGGTCGTTTTTATTGTCAGATATAATCAAATAACCCTACACACCTCTTCTTTAAGGAAGCCCCACCGTACCAATCTGGCATGCAGACTAGGAACACACCCGCGAAAATATTTGAACCCACCAGTTGAGTAAGACCGATCATTTGTGCAGCGCCATTTAGGAATACCGAACACTTCCTCAAAAGACAATCTCCGGAAACAATCTGTCTCTAGACAGATCTTCGAGACGGTCCTTCAAATTTGAAAAATAACGGATGGCCATGGAGGAAGCGAGATGGCTACAATTAAGCAACAGAAGCCTGTAAGGCTACTCCGATGTATAGACGTGGAATTCACTCACCCACAATCTAAGATTATAAAAGGATAAGAATTGATGAAGCGTATCGCTTTGAGGTCCAGGAGACGTTTAGAATGGGTTGAAACTGGTGATGCCTTTATAATAGCCTCCAAGTGTATCTGACCCATTATGGGCCTAACGGGTCTTGTAGTTGCTTAAGCTTTTGAAATTACGGTTAATGGAAGACAAATCCAAATCCATCTTGTTGAAATGGACGTTTGAGGATCCCATTTTTGTGCCGGAAAATAAGCTGTTGGTAGAAGGAAGAAAGTGTGCGACGTTGTTGGCACCATTAAGTCCCTTTAGCGTACCCTTTAGGATGTTTTCCTTGTCAAAGCATTTTATGATGAGTCATGCCGCCTGTTCTTAGTATGTTGGAATGGAAGCGAGGCATCCAAAAGTTCCAACGAAAATATAAAGTCCAACGCTGACCGACATCGGATTCTTCGAACTCCATGGTACTTCATCTCTCTATTACAAGTTTTCGTAAGTGAGCCTGCATTGGAACGTCTTATAACCGACGTTGCTAACCTCCGTTAATCAGATCCTGACCGAAATCGATTGTAAGAGGAGCACCCGCACCATGTATCCTTTGGTATTACAAGAACGCCTGCAGAATTTGTTGGCGAAGGGTGTAGAAGTTCGATACGAGAACAGCTTTTACCCGCTCTATACCGGAATTCTATCCTATCTCTTCCCCGCCACGCACAATTTGAAGTACATGATACATCATCAGGTGCCGCTTCAGAAATCCATAGAGGACGTGTCGTCGATTTATCTCCCAGAAGGAGAAAACAGACACCCTGGTTCAATCAGGCAATCGGCGCGCATTCAACAAGCAGCTCTGGACGAATCAAATGCAGCCAAAACAATAAAGCCGCAGGGTCATCGTCTCAACGTCTCCCAAGATTCTTTTAATGATGATGTCATGTCGCGGAAAGAAGGGGGACGATCAGAGACCCAGTTCCCGGACATTCTCCTATCGGAAGGATCGGTGCTTCTAAAGGGAAATATGATACTGGCCATGCTTGAGATTAAGCTCTTGGAGGCATCCGAGAAAGCGAGCATGCAACAATTTATCAGATACCTCGATTTATTGGAGACGAAGAATTTATATGAAAATTTCCTCGGTTTTCTGTGCATTGGACCTACAACGCACGTGTACAAGCGTAAAAGCGATGGCTGGCACAAAATTGATGAAGTTGATTCAGGTAGACAGCGTTTCTGGCAGTACCTTGCCGGGTTAAAGAGACAAAATTAAACATCGAAGATTTTGCCCTATTTGTGTACATATGACTTACATATGAATTGATTGATCATGTAGACAATTTTCTTCTGCTATCCTCATCAATATAATAGCCCTGACGAGCATGACACCTACTGGCGGAAATCCAATTTTTTGATCATATGTACTAAAATCACCGTAAAGCCATACACCCGATGAACGCACTAGAATATTCCGACCACCTCGTTTACGGAGCTTGACTAGACCAGGTCGGCAAGCGCTTAATTTCCAATTTTAGATATTCTTTCTACACTCCATTACATATCCCTTCCTCCATAGCTATTTAATTATTTCTCTTCATTCCTTGCATATAGATATTTCGTTCAGCTTCTTAAAGCCTTCTTTAGCTCTATTTTAGCATGCTAAAAAGGCTATTTGTCATGTCAGTTACATAGTGGTGAGGGTCCCTGACTGCAAGAGATGATGTGTTTTTCATTTTGAATGTTATTGTTGGGTTCTTTATTCTGCAATCTCCTACTTATTCGTACATGTTGGTTTGACGTCTTCGAAGCAATCGGAACAATAAGCACTACACTACGCATGACTTGCGAGGTCCATAAGGATGTTCCAAAAGGGTCTCCCACACGTCTCGATGGCTCCTGCTTGCTTGGCCCATTCTTTTGCCGGACCTGGTCGACGCTTCCATACTGAAGTCTCACCTCCTGTGCACAGCAAGGTGGTAGCGATAGGCGATTGTCTCTTCGTTTTCATAGATGCCTGATATCCTTTAACTTGCTTTTCATATACCGGAAGTTCTTCTGGGTCAGGAGATGTTTTAATCTCTACCAAGCATACTATCGTATCGTTTGTCAGATTTGACGTAAACTCGGCGACAATGTAGTCAGGAATTAGAAGTTGTGCCTCGATGCTTCTTCCGTAAAGGGTCTTTTCAGGAAGAACCTCATCTCCGAAGGAGTCTACGGATGTGTGGGGATGATGCCCTCGATGATTAGAAACGGAATCACGAAGGATGCACTGCGGTTTTACGAGAAAGCCATTTTCCACGGGAAATGCTGTAGTTAACATCCCACATATTATGGGGTAATACGAGTTTTCAAATCGAGGCGGGTCTGCAACACGATTGGCAAGCCTTTCTCGTAACCATCCGAGTGCCTGGAACAACGCTGCTGAATTCATCACAATGGGTTAATCTGATTAACATGTTGAATCAGGTAACAGAAATTCGTCGATCATCGAAGGTAACACACCTGAAAGTAAATATCAGTCGTTGTTATCGCTGGAATAATCTTCTGGAGTGCGATACCGAGATGCACATGGATTTAGCTCCATTATATATAGTATGCTGGAGGTCCTAAATAAGGTATCTTGACTGCATCTTAAAGGGCATCCACATGATGGGATGTACAAGTGCGAAAAAGTTATGTAACAAGCGTCCATTTCCTGAATCGCTTTGACATTTTCTGAGGCCATCAGTCGTGTTCCAAGAGATCCGGCCAGGGGGCCTTCAGCCGAGCAACCGGTAATATCAGGTCACCCCGAGGGGGTCGTGAGAACCTAACTTTTTAGGAAGGGGGCCTACGGTCAGTCACATCTGGTCACCAGCCTCGCGCTGGCCCGTCAATTTAGCCGATCGCTGGCTATCATGCTGTGTGCTCCTGCTCTCCCTCTCATTCGTACTTCAATATCTCCGCTGAAATCAATGTTCTATTCTATTTTTTCATTTACTTTACTTATTCTTTTCTTCTCTTCCTATCTGGCTCAACAACGGACAATGTCTCAGCCCTTCCTCTCTTTGTAGAGGGCTCGTTCATCAGCGCAGCTATATCATCACTTCCGGGCAACTCATCTTCTTCTCGGTAAGCCATCGTGACCTTTCCTTCAATTCCGAGCCTCTGTTCCTCCAACCGGGAAACAAACATGTCGATTAGCATCTCTGGAGGAATCAGCGGCAACTTATATGTGCCGGGGAGATCTTTAGCAGGTTCTGCGTGCTCAGTGAGCAAGTGTACGATGGCGGAATACTTCCAAATAGTGCGTGGCTCGCCGGAAATGGAAGGAGGGCAAAAGCGGCAGTGGATTGGTACGTTCGTGCATGGCATACTCTTTGGACAGCTGGTACGGCCTTCGTCATCTCAGAGTTGCAGGATGTGGGTTATGGGACACAAATTTCATTACCACAAAAGATGGGCATAAATTTACGCAGCCTATTGTTGGCTAAATACAGTGTTTATGAGCGTAGGATCTGGCAAGCGTCGTGGACGTCCTGCGCAGGCTCCGCTTATCTTATCGATCGGCTGATGAATGAGTGACACTGGAGTGACATCCTAAAAAGTCAGTTTCTCACACCCCCTCGGGGTGGGCTGATATCATGGAATGTTCGGTTGATGGCCCCTTGGATCCGGCGTCCTTGATCCAAGAAAATCCAACAAGGGCTTCAGCAATCATTTTGATGGTAAATGGAATGGAAGGGACTTTCATTATCGGGTATTTTTCCCTTGTAACTTGTTGGGGCTAACGATTGTGAAAAAGTGCTCCTGTTGGACCTTTCAGACTTCCTTTTGCATGCATCAATATCACACCGAGATACAAGTTTATTGAAACTACCCCTTGAGTAAGTGTTGCGAAGCTAGAAGGCATGACCCCGCCCACACTTTACGTCATCACAATAGGGTCGCCAGCCTATAAAGAAGGACCACGTCCACTGTCTTCCCTTAGCGTCCAACTTCCCAGCATCTGTTGCTTAAGACTCCAAGTACGAAATTCCTGGTCAGTCGATTTCTTTTTGTGCCGTTGTGATGCGCAGCACGCTGATATCAATACTTCCAAGTAATATTATGGTCCAAGTAGCCGGAGGATATTATCTCACCAGAGATCAGGTTAGGGAGTACGCCAAGAGGGAGAACGTTAACCTCCAAGCCGTGGTCAATCAGCCCGATATATTTAATCTGCTCGCAATCGAGCGGAGCATCGAAAGAAAGGGTTTCCAGGATGTCAAAGTCATAGGCATCTGGTATCCGCGAGGGAGCCTGCGGAAGTTTGATGCCCAGGAGCCGACGGACGCCTTTTTACTGGTAACGCGGTGGCGGACCGATTATAGGGATATCGCATTATTGAGTGATGTTGAGCCTTTTGAAGAGAACGATCACGATCGTGCTGTGAAGGCTCAGATGGCTTCGCTGGGAATTACCGATACCAAATTTATCACTGTACCTGATCCTGACCATGAATTTAGTGAGATGGGGGGATATGTGAGCGACGATAATGACGACGACGAGCAGGATGGGAGTAACGCTGTATCGTCTGACGTCATACATGCGAAGGCTCAGATGGCGGCACTGCGGATTACCGACAATGAAGTCGATGAGAAAGGGGAAGATGAGGAGGAGCTGGATGAAAATGAGGCACGGTCGTCTGATATCCAAGATTAATTCAGTAGGTATATGCTAGAGTATAAGGCAGTTCACGTCTTTCAATGGCCATGGTTGAATAACCTAAGCAAGAGAGTAAGGAAGCTGTAACAGATATAAACGACCATGAGCTTATACTCTCCCTTTGCACCCATTTCGTATATCCCTCATTCACCAGCAGATCCTATACTTAGGCCTCAGATGGCAGGACTGGGGATTATGGAGATCAGATTCATCACGGTGCCTGATCCTGATCATGAGTTCAATGAGATGGGGGACTATGTGAGTGATGATAATGATTCAGAGGAGACTGAAGAAATTGAGGTTGCTGCATCTGACAACGCAAGCATGAGTCAGTAGAGTATATGATGGAGTGGAACGCGATTCACCTGTCGCAATACATGCTTTTCAACGTCTAAATCACTAGGAAGCTGGCGAATGACACTCTGACGAATGCTTGAGGACCACAGGAAGTTGATGTTAGACAGTGTATTCATAAGAGGTGACATAATAGATGATAGCTCGAGATAAGCAGTATCCAACGAGCTTGACCAATAGAAACACCCTGCTCATTGCCAGCGGATCAGTAATGCCCGCTTGAGGTGCTTGACGCTCCGAAATGCCGGGTTAGGTCTGCATGCCCATTTTGAGCTCCATCGAACAAGACCAGTAAGCCGCAGGGCGTGGAGGTTGAGAAGAGATTAATTACGGAAGGTGGGTGTGTTATTATATTGTCGAGCCAGATGAACTTTCGGCGGCCAGGGCCGGTGACGAAGCAGGTGAGCCTGTGTGGGATGTTTCGACGGGCCTGATAGTTGCAAAGAAAGTGAATTAGTTAGGGACCCGATGCGCATAAGGAAATTGAATAGTACCTTTCTTGATATGCTCCTCGCACTTGGTCAGCGGGGTGTTGAAACTACGCTATATAGAACATCTGCAGTCAACTATCAAGCTTGACTAGCAGCTTTTTGAGTAAGGAGACCGAATGATGGGTCTTGTTGGAGATGCCAACAGGAATGGTGGTTGCCGGGCGACATCGTATGTTTCGTCAGTCATTGTGGAATATGCTCAGAAGGAGAATAACCGGTAGTATTTCGAGTATCAGTAGGACAAAGTCACAATGATGTCGGGCGGGGCTCACCAGAAGGTCACCGACCCAAATCCGCAGCATTGAATCGGAGTCTGAAGCTCCCTGTCAGATTCTGAATCTGCATCCCGTAGTGGGGCGGTTTCCGTTTCTTGAATTATTCAGATACCTCTCAACTGCTTGCTCTACTCTTGAGTAACAGTGCAATTATGTCTGTGGATTCTGTTACCGTAATATATCTTTACTTGGGTCGTACTGTGCTATAAAGTGCCAATGACTTCCACACCTCCTGATTAGCTCTTGCTTCCATTGCCTGTAACCATGTCACAAGTCAGCCTCGTGTTCTGTTCGTCTGGTCACCTACCATCGCCCCACTCAGCTTGAACGCGTCCACTCAACTGTGCAAGTAATCCTCGACAATGACTGACGGCGCAATGACAATAAACACTCGGTGTAAGTAAATAGCTTCCTACATTCAAGCCAGTGGGCTCTGAATAGATTTGCAAGTCTTACTTGGCGACTTTTCAGTTAGCGCCCAAGATGCTGATATCACAGTCAAGTCTTCAGACGGTTTTCTCTTCAACCTTCATAGTCATAATCTCGGAACAAACACTGGAGCATTTCCTGGTCCAGAAATCGGAGCGCAAGGAGAAGCCGTTCTTCTCACTGAGCCCGCGAATGTTCTGGAGATCGTTTTCCAATTCATCTACCCAAGGAGGCACCCGAAGCTGGACGACCTTGACTTTGTGATTTTGATGGAAGTGACAGAAGCATGCGAAAAGTATGAGGTGTATTCTGCGATGAATATGTGTGAAGTGCGACTCAAGTAAGTTCATCCGCTGTATCATTCTATTTCATGATAATGAGACTTGATATGAGTGCTTTTATTTCCGAGCACGCAGCAGAGATCTTTGTCCATGCTGTAAAACATGGTTACCCTGAGCTTATTGACAAGACAGCTATCCTGGTTTGTCGGTTCCCTGTGTTGAACTTTGTCAAGACTCTGCCTTCATATGCTGTGATACCTTGGGTAAGTAAGTTCAGTGTATCCATCTCACCGAACTGAGGAACTATTCTCCTAGCTTGAATACCAACAGGCATGGCGGAAGATATTCGACGATGCAAAAATTTACCTTGAAGATCTTCTTTGTGGATCATATTGTCATCAATATGATGCTTGCGCAGATCCGGATGCTCAAGTTTATTCGGACGGACGCCCAATCTGCTCTCAATGCAGACTGTCATTGCTCGTTTGGCTTCAAAATTTGGCAGAGATCGAAGATATTACTTCCCTGAAGGATGCAGTTGCAGCTCCCAACCTTGTGATCTACAGTTACGGTCCTCTAGGCCGGTGGTGCAAGAATTGCTCCAACACTTGTGCCATTTACCTCCCGGAAGTAAAGTCGATTCTTGAAACTCGAATGACAGAAATAATACCCTTTACCCGATTTCTTTACCCTACAGACCGCGCTCCTTCAGCAAGGTAGGAAAATATAATGTAACGGGTGTACCTTACTTCCAGCTCAAGCACGTCAAGCTAAATTTGCTGCTTCTGTCGTCATTATAGGCTGGTCTAGAAATATAGTATTTTACTTATGCGCTATTCAAAATATCCCTTCGGAATGAACACACGATGCACAAGAGGGTTACTTTCAGCCGTCCTTAACATTGAATACTGAATCGACCAGGGCAAACTTTAAATGCGATACCTGACCTGCCTTATCCGATCCCTCCTCTTCCGTCTCCTTGCTGCGTGATATTTCGTCCACAATTCAATCAAATTCTTACCTGTGTCGATATATATGATTTCCAGCTGCAAGCCTGCTCGTAAAATCTCGTGCATACGACGAAGCCGCATTGGCTTGATATACTTATGAGAAACTCGGCAAATAGTTCCGGTCTGCGCTACGGATTTTGGGGGTCATTGGCCAGCCCGAAAGCTCCAGGTACGTAGTGCAACGAAATGTCATCGATAAGGTGCGGGTGCATGTACTTCAGGAATTGGAGTTCAGGTAAGAAAACGCCGTCTGGACTGGAAGCGCCTACACCATGTATCGAGGTGGAAGAAAGGAGCCGGAAGAAGGCTTCCAACGTTGGTTTGATGATGGAAACAATTCAAGATGCCAAAGTGAAGGTATTTCTCTTAGGAAAGGCATGAGACTTCCTTCGTCAAAGGCGGAGTTCGATATTATCAATTCCCTCAGAAGGCAAGATGAGCGGCTGAATAGGGAGGAAAGAATGGGTATTGGAGAGAACGATTTTTGACATGTGAAATGGCACAATGCAGGAAGGCGGACCTCATTAAGGATTGTGTATTCTTCACAATCAACGTCAAAAATGAGTTCTCGGAGTGAGGAGTGCACGAAGGGCCTGAAGGATACTGGAGCTAGGTCCTCTGCTTCATAAAGCTCAGAGATTCGACTGTATGTCAACCGAGGGGCCTTTTTGAGGATTTCAAGCCAATCGTCGAGATGCAACCCTGACAGATCGATACGCTTAGTGCGGCTCCAGTGGATGTTAATGGATAAGATGGGGTACAATGAAGCGCGATTTGAACTTCTTCTGGACGTATTAGGGTGTTGTCGATACTAAATTTTCTTTCCTATGCTAAGAATCCGGACGTGTCATGAAGTCGAAGGACACAAGGAATGGATGTAGGCTCAAAGCTGCCTCTAAAAAGGTGCCAATGGCGTCCAGGAATGCAGAGGTCGAGTAAGCAGGCGCCAGCGAGACAAGTACTCATTTATGATGTCGATTAAGGCCAAATACCAGGGATAATCGATATACTGATAATTGATAATCTTCCTCCTCGTGGGCAACTATATAGATTGATAATGGGAGGTGCCTATATCGGCTGAATCGCCCCTTCACGACGTTACAGTGTTTCTGAAGGTCAACCTTGTTAACATGGACATAGATGAGTTTCCACAGCCGAGGTGTCGACCACGCAATTTGTCCCCATGCTCTGCAGACTGCACTCAGAATTTCAGGTATGTCGACTGTGGTCGGGCTGACGTATCTTGATCTATCATATGAAAGGTCAAGTTGAGGTGAAGTACAGAGCCAGAATATGTGGGAGAGAATTTTGGGTGGTAGTTTCTGAGCATGGCTCTGTTCTATCATGACATTGCCAACAACCCAGAATGCGCGATCGACCTTGTCAAACAAGCATGGACTGAGAGTCTCGCTGATTTCAATGATATAACAGAGGAAAGTTCGCAGAACGCAGGCCGCAAGATGCAACTTCTCCGTTGAAATGCAGTAAGGTGCGTCGAGTTCGGAACGAGTCCTATATTTGACTCGGTAGCAAACTCTGTTTGCTAGAGGTCCAAAAGCGTAGTGTAGGGTAGATAGAATTGAAGTAAATCGAAATTATAAATGCTCAGATGATAGTAGAGCTTCTTAGCCTGTAAATGGGTGCTAAATTCGATTCTTCGCTACTGTACAAAGGTTCGAAGTATTTATACTGTAGCTAGAATATAAAATGAGTCAGATTTGAAACAGGAGAGTAGGAGAAAAGCTACGAAAAAGGTAAATAAAATATGATATGGACCCATGCTTGCTGCGCAAGAGGACGCCGTATCAATTATTATGCTCCGAAACGAAATAGAGAGGTCATGGGAATCAAAATGTGTGCTACGCAGACAGGAACAAAATTATAAAACTACCGAAAATGGTCCAAGAATTCGGTCAGTACATATTTAGAAATTGGCGGAAGGTGGCGCATCGGCGAGTTGCAGAACAATTAAAATTTCCATATTACAGACCCAAACCGAGGGTCTCCCTCACACCGTAACAATATGAAGTGGTGAACTCCCAATATGCAAGACAGTCTGGCCATGAGCATAGCTTTATTTTATTACAACATTCTCAACAACCCTGAACGTGCACTCTACCTTCTCCACCACGTCTGGACTGATGGTTCTGCTGAGGTCGATACCGTGACAGAGGAAAAGTGGAAGGATTCAATGACAATGCTGTACCGTGTCCGTTTCAATTTGACATTGTGTGCCTCAGATATGCAAGGCGATAACACAGAAGACGGTCAGTCCTACAAGTTTTTTAATTTAAACTCCTGATATCTCTTCAGTTGTTGATGATACTGACTTTGATGAATGATGTTCGTCGAGTGAATAAAGTACACTAAATTAAATATCTATTCTGCCGCCTCCGACTCCGCTTTCTTTTTTGTTCTCTTTCTGCGTGATGTTTTATAGACAAGGTTATCAGATCCGTGTTGGTTTCCGGAAATAGAATATTGAGCTTCAGACCTGCTTTCAAAAGGTCGCGCATACGACGAAGAGATGATGGTTTAATATAAGCGATAGTCGAAAAATATGTCAGACACCCTTCCAAGATGCGAATTTGAAGGGTGTGAAGCGGCCGTCGTCGGGAATTTTGAAGGTCGTGGATTTCACCGAACATTCTGGGGATGTAGCACCATGAGATGTTGTCGATAAAATGAGGGTGTGTATACTTGAGGACCTGTAACTCAGGAAGCAAAATATCTTCGGAATGGTCACTTTTTATGATAGTCGATGCGGAAAGAGCACCAAAGAGGTCGTCGGGCTCCCATTCATTGTTTGATTGAGGGAAGAATTCGAGATATTGAAGTGAAGGGATCTCCCTTAAGAAGGCAATGAAGTCCACTCCTTCAAGGTCAACCTCAGTGATCACCAGTTCCCTCAAAAGACAAGAGGAACGCCGGAGGAGAGAGGAAATTGCTTGAAGAGGGAAGATTGCAGAAGAATTTTTCCAAGCAAAATGTCGCAATGCAGGAAAGCTGACCTCATCTAGTAGCATATCTTCGTCGTGAGCACAGTCAAAAAAATAAGCTCTTCGAGAGAAGAGTGCACCTGGACAGATGCATCGGATGGTATACCGTCTCGTCCATCGACCATGCCCGAGAGGCAACAATATTTCAACTGGCTGGCCAGTTCAAGAATTTGTCGAATTTGATAGTTGATAATTCTAGATTAATAACACAACCCCACTGAATGTCAACAGACATGAGAGATCCGAGACGAAAGTCGATCCGGACTTCCTCTGGGCTTGGTGTTGCATTGTGAATGCGAAAATATTTGCCCTCATTGGAGGGAGATGTATCACCTAATCGGAGGACCTGGAGAGTCGAAGACGGTTGGGAGTTGCCGCTGAATAGACACCAATGGCGACCAGGGACTCGAAGGTCAAGTACGTGCCAGCGTGTTGAATGTTCGTTTATGAGTTGGATCAACCTGTGATACCAGGGGTAGTTGAGAGTGTCGCGGTCATAAGCGGTGATGCGAATGGACAAAGGCATTCGACCGGATCGATGCAACATTTCCTCCACGTTTCGACATTCCTCCTGAAGATCAACTGCGTTGGCGTCGACAGAGGTGTTGGTCCACAGGTGGGGCGTCGACCACGCAATTTGTTTCCAGGCCTTGCATACACGACCTAGGACGAAGGGAGTGGGTAGTTTTGGTCGCTTAGAATGACAAGGTGCATCATAGAAAAATCCAGTGTCAGGCATGCAGAGCTGGAAGATGTAGGAGACAACTTCCAGTGGAAGTTTATGATGGATCAGGTTGCAATCTCCCAACATGTTCGCCTTCATAGACAGTTGGGCTAGGTATGCATATCTAGGAGGTCATGAGTGTGAAATTTCTTCAGTGCTCTAGGGTTCTTGCACTATGTACATTAAGGCTTTCAATACCAGTAGGGATGTGGGGCACTACAGAGGTTTAAATTTGTGAAGCAAGGATTCCTAAGCACCGCCTTTATGCTTACTCCACTCTATCCCCAATTAGGGATGCCAAACTCTCATCTGCAACTCGCAACTCGACCACTGTCCCAATTATACTCCGGAATAATGCAGACGACATTACTCAAGTTAGGAATAGGCTTGAGCGCTTCAGGATGTGAAATGCAGACCTCAGTCAGCAGTTATCTGAGGTTCTGAGGCGATCTCAGAAATTGGCATCATCTCTTGGCCTTCATGACATTCACGAGGCTCAGGCAGTCATTGATGCCTGATTCGATCTGTCATATAGACAATGAATTCAGGAACTGGAAACACTCAGGGCACGCATCCAGGGTGTAACTGCGCTACACTCCACAAATATATCATTCCAATTCAAGCATTCCCGTAATTTGTCTGACTTGAAAGTCACTTAGCACGTTGCTTCAATAAAGAATAACAAAAGCAAGCTAATTCCGAGAAGCGCTACTGTCAAGGACAGGCCAGTTTTAAAAGTCTTGAAATCTCTGAAGGAAGTCATCTTGGCGAGGTCCTTGAAGAACTCGAGAGATGGAGAGAGTGTCATTACACTTCTCCCGATATACCTACACTGGCATGAATATCAAGAAAGTTCAGAGAGCATTCTCAATTTTTTGGTAGCCGCCAGATGCAGCGGCTGCGATTGGATAAGTTAAACTGCGAGAAGAACTGAGAAATGAAAATGTCTTCACCTCAGCACAAGACTGAGAAAGGTTTTTGAAAGGCTCAAGGACGCTGTCGAGACGGCAAGTGCGAATGTGCCTAGGAGAAGAACAGGCTTTCTCCAAATATAATCGGATAAACGACTCCAATACATTACACTGACGAGGGATATCGACTGGCGAATGGGCTCCTAAAATCAAACTGTTAGGCAATATGCACTCAGAAAGTCGCTTTGGAACGAGAACGAACCATGAACCCAGAGTAATACCCAACTTTCGCGTCATCTCCTCCGGTGACCGAAGCCAAGAGCTATTGTAGAGATTGAATTAGAATTTAAACCAGACACATAAACAATGTGGCTCACCTCGTTGAGGAAAGGAAATATCACAAACGTCGACGAAATCACGCAGGCTGCTTATACGTGTCCAAATTCACGTCGCAGGCGATTTGTACGGTGGTCCTATATCGAATAGCGCAGTCGGTGGCCAAGGGAATTCAGTCATCGTTGAAAATTATGCTGCATCAGAGAAGGTCAG
Organism: Gymnopilus junonius; assembly: GCA_015501075.1. Taxonomy (NCBI): domain Eukaryota; kingdom Fungi; phylum Basidiomycota; class Agaricomycetes; order Agaricales; family Galerinaceae; genus Gymnopilus; species Gymnopilus junonius. The sequence continues at coordinate 56,746 of JADNYJ010000156.1, forward strand.
ATCGTAGTATCCCGAAAAGAGTTGAGTCCTTAGTATTATGATCGATGAGCGCTTCGAAAAATTACAGACTAGTTGATCAAGCAAAAACTTCCCCGTGGCACTGAGACCGTGGATGAGCTAGACACGTTCAAGAAGTTGCCAAAATTTCGGAGGTGGCTTGACAACGATGACGCGACTCTTTCTTTGAAAGAAGAAGGGCCTGGCGCCCTCTCGCTATCAGAAATGCGTGAGCTATTATCATCATCATTCGGCCTTCCGCCTTGCTCGACTCTATTTCTTAGCTCAAGTCGAAAAGGCCATAGCAATTCTTGAAGATGACCTTATCCCATCTGCGACCTTTACAGAGTCCATTGTTCAACCTCAAGATGTGAATTTAATTTCAATCGATTGACCTCGGACTGATTTAATTGTTAGGTTGGGAGATTGTTACCGATACAAAGCTTTGACTTCAACGAGCACCGATCAGCTGAACGGGAAGGTATTGTTATGAAGTCATGGCGCTTACGAAGAAGCCTTTCGCATTGGTGTTCCTGCACTGCCCCCTATGGATGTTATCCGTCTTGGTCTGGCCATGGGTATCGCTTTGTTCTGCATGATGCTCTAAAGAAGCTAGAACGCGCAATCGACTTTGTAAATCAGGCCTGATTAGATGGCATTGCTGAGCTCGATACCTTAACAGAGGAAAAATACAAGGACACAACACTTATGATGCAACGAATTCGTGACAGGTTGACATTGTGGACCTCATTTTTGCAAGATGGTCAGTCTGACCATTTTGATTTGGGCGTACATTGTAATGAATTCCTTAGTCTTCTTTAGGTTATTAATGATAATGACGACCCAGACTCCTACCCAGTCACAGGACGCTACGATTACCTATAATATAATGAGCTCATGCCATTACAATGTATACGTGATATACGCACACTCAATGAAGTGGTGAGGACAGTGCGGGGCTAATAAAATGCACCCATAGCAGACGCAACGTTGTACAACTTATAGGAAAGTAAGAAGCAAGTCAAGGGCAAGTTCAAGTTCGAAAAAGAATTGAAGACTGGCGTTCGGGTCTGGCCAGGTCATGTGGAGATTAGGGCCGGTTTGAAATATACCGACGTGTCATCGCCAACGACGCGCGCGGACTCTGCTCCTCCCGTTATACCTACATGAAACTCAAGGAAATCCACAGAACATCCACATTCGCCTGGTCGCCGGCCTCGCCTCTCCCGTTGTTGGCCACAGGAACCGTCGCCGGTGCTCTCGACGAGTCATTCAGCAACGAGAGCCAGCTCGAGATATGGGCTCCCGATTTCCTTGACAAGGATGAATTTGATCTAGGGTTTGAGGGTCAATATGGACCAAAGGGGAGTGTGAAGGATACTGCCAGGTGAGATTGGGCATTTAGTCCAAATATTGGCGGAATTTTGGCTGACTGGCTCGGCCGAATGTGCGGTATAGGTTCAATCGACTGGCGTGGGGCTATGTGGATCCGAGTCGTCCTCAAGGAGTGATCGCTGCTGGTCTTGAAAACGGCGAGCTGGCGTTGTGGGATCCAGCTAAAATTCTTTCTGGTGCTGGGTGCGTCTTCTTGACGTTATAGATTCCACGTGGATCGTGCTACTGACATTGCTTCTATTCTTCCAGCGCCGAATCTTTAATACTACGGAATACGACACATACAGGCCCAGTCCGTGGTTTGGATTTCAACCCTCTGCAAAATAACCTTTTCGCCTCTGGCGGAGTAGCTGGCGAGGTACACAGCTGCTATCGCGTTGTCATGCCCCTCTTACACCGCCTTTTTAGGTCTACATCTGGGACTTGAAAGACCCCAGTAAACCGTACACCCCAACCCCAGGACAGAGAAGCACCAAGCTTGACGAAATCACATCCGTCGCATGGAATCAGCAAGTGCAGTATGTGTTGGCAGGTGCCAGCAGCACAGGGTATACTGTCGTTTGGGATTTGAGAGGGAAAAGGGAGGTTGTTGCGTTAGCTTATGGCGGTGGAGCTGGTACTCATATGGGCAATGCCTGGCGCTGGATGGCCGTCGGTGGTCGGAGGGGATGAGCGATATCGCATGGCATCCGGATAATGTACGTTCGTTTCATGTTCTTATTTATATCGTGCTAACTCGATGAATTCAGCCCACCAGACTCGTCACTGCCTCTGAGGATGATTCCTCCCCGGTTATTATGGTCTGGGATCTGCGTAATGCTCGCGCTCCGGAGAAGGTACGACATATTTTATGTTGAGAATCAGTCGTTGATGGTTACTTAATACTGTTCTTTTATCAGATTCTTACAGGACATGAGAAGGGTGTTCTTTCCTTGTCATGGTGCAAGCAGGATGCCGATCTTCTCCTTTCCTGCGGTAAAGACAACCGAGCTTTATGCTGGAATCCTCAAACATCAGAAATCATCGGCGAGGTAAGCTATCCTCAATGCGAGTCTAAACAATTATTTACTCGTCACTCCGCCTTTTAAGCTCCCATCTGCGGACAACTGGGCCTTCCAGGTCGATTGGTGCCCCCGCAACCCCGACATGCTTGCCACTGCCTTCTTCGATGGCACAATCGGCATCCACTCCATCCAGACTACCAACGAATCAGCTGCTCCTCAACCCACCGCTCCCCGAGCAGATGGTGCGGATATCTTTGACGCCCCTGGATTCTCCCGCTCCTCCCAGCAGGGTACCTTGTCCCTCAAGCAGCCACCCAAATGGCTTAGGCGTCCTGTCTCCAGCACTTTTGGCTTTGGAGGCAAGTTAGTGACCGTCTCCAACCTGCCTAATGCCCAAGGGAAGGTGCAGAGCAACGTTGTTCATCTCAGGAAGGTGGTTACGGAGAATGAGTTTGTTGAGCGGGCGAAGAAGCTAGAGAGTGCGATGGAGGGTGAAGGCGAGGATATTGCTGCCGGATTACAAGCGTTTGTAGAGGAGAAGAGCGAGCAAGGTGGTGAGGCTTGGAAGGCCTTACTGAGTCTCTTCAAGGCCAACTCGAGAGAGGAGCTTGTTACCCTTCTCGGGTACTCTAAAGCAGAGATCGCAGCTCGTGCCGCTGAGGCTGTGGAGCATCTCAAAGCCGCAGCTGCAGCTCATGAAGCCCAGTCTCCATCGCCGCTCTTGGACAAGCCTCATGAATCCGTAGTTTCGTTTGCAGAGCCTGAAAGTCAAGAAGTTCCTTCGGACAGAAGTGACGCCGGAGACGACTCCACAGGCCCAGTCGCTGCATCAGAAGAAGCCACTCCCTCTGAAGTGAGTGCTGGTATCACATCTTCATCTGACACCGCCAGTGTCGTTGCCCACCAAGATGAAGCGGAGTCAGCCACGACCGCTCCGAGTTTGTTTGGTGACGATATCCCCGCAACACCCCAACACGACTTTTTCAACACTGTCGGTGTCGCTCAGGATGACGGACACACGGAGGCTGTGCATGTTCCGCATATGAACTATGGACTGGATTCGTCTGTAGCTGCTACACTTGGTTCTGGACGCTCTTCAGTTGCTTCGGCCTCGGGCATTTCAGAGGTGTCGAGTAGTAAAGGCGGCTTGGGGGGTACTGGAGGAAATAATGTGTTCAGGATATACCCTGCCGAGGAGTCGGATGTCGATAAATTGGTCACCAAGGCCCTGGTTTTGGGTGACTTCGAATCAGCCGTCTCTCTTTGCTTGGCTGCGGACAAATTCGCAGATGCCATCCTCCTCGCTGCCCGCAGTGGTCCTGAACTCCTACAACGCACTCAGAAGGCTTACTTTGAACGACGAGCTGGTACAGGCCAGGCGTACCTCCGGCTGCTGCAGAGCATCGTCTCGGGCGATCTAGGAGACATCGTGCAGAATGCGGATCTGGAAGAGTGGAGAGAGATTTTCGTGGTGATTTGCACGTTTGCCGGCAAGGACGAGTTTGCGCCGCTTGCTGAACAACTTGGGAGGCGGTTGGAGTATCGCTATGCTGTTGTCTATGGGGACGGGGAAGTTGAGAGTGGGGAAGGGGACCAGGAGAAGGAGGAGGCGTACGAGTACCGGAAGCATGCGACGCTCACGTATCTGGCTGCTGCCAGGCTGGAGAGGTTGATCAGCATCTGGGCGGACGAGATGGCGCAGGAAGAGAAGGCCCGGGTGGGCGGAGCGGAAGCTGGGTCGTATTATTCTGCCCATGCTCATGCTTTGCAAACATTCATTGAAAAAGTGACCGTCTTCCGGGCTGCTACTAATTACAAGGACGATGCGCTGGAACCTTCAAGTCTTGTTTCGACACGCGACGAGCCTTCCCAGGCGTACAAACTCGCAGGGTTGTACGATCGGTACTTTGAATATGCGGACCTGCTGTGTGATCAGGGGTTGTTGAAGGAAGCTGTCAAGTTTTTGAAGCTGACGCCTGGGGCGTATAAGGGGTCTAAATTTGGTGCTGACCTCGAGGCGGAGAGGAAGAGGTTGGTGGAGGCGACGAATCCTGGACCTGTTGGCAGCTCATCGTCTGGTGCCACGGCGTCGACAAGCACTGCTACAGCAAGGGCTGCTGTTCCGACGACGTCGACTTCGAGTAGGAGTGTTTATGGTGGAGGATATGCAGCAGGTGGTTATGTGCTTGCTGCTCCAGTCCAACCTGCTGTGGTGGTACCTCAACATCCACAACAGCCAACTGGTCCGTATGCACCAGCTGGGCTGGGACATCAACAAGCAGCACCTCCTGCTCCTTATGGGCATACCGCCGCCCAGCCGGGTGCTCCATCTGCCTATGGAGGTCCTTATATTCCTTCAGGTGCTTCGCTTTCTCAACCTCCTCATTTGCGAGCGCAACCACCTCCCCCTCCTCCAGCACATGTGTCAGTCCCAGCGCCACCACCACCCCGCGGAGCCACAGGAACACCATCTAATGCTCTTCCTCCCCCTCCCAAAAGGGAAAATGGAGGATGGAACGACGCGCCGAACGTTGCTCCCTCTAGTCGTGCTCCTGCTGCGCTGAATCTGCACAAGCCAGCTGCCATTACATCTCCTTTCCCGAATGCGACACCTTCGCCGGGGTATTCGCCCCAGGGTTCGCCGTACGTCGGTGGTGGCGGACAAGCCTCAGCTACGTTGCCTCCTCCACCTCGTCCAGGAAGTGTGAACCGTGGACCGAGTGTACCTCCTGGCCCTCCACCCCCTCATAGGACTATCGGCGGCCCGCCAAGGTCGCCTTCCGTTACACAGCCACCTCACCAACCGCCACCACCGTCGAGGATGATGTCTCCTCCTATGCAGCGTCAACCTACGCCTGGACAAGGACTGTATGCGCCTCCACAGTCAGCGACGTTGAGGGGTCCTGCAATGGGCCAGACGCCTCCTCCAGGCCCAGGGCAATTTAACCGTGCGCCACCACCTCCTGCTCTTCCTCCTCATGGAGGTCCCGGTGGTCCCGGCGGGCCACATGGTCAACTTCCTCCTCCTCCTCATGCTCCTCCTTCCGCTGGTCCTTACACGCCTGCACCTAACGCGCAGCCAATGCAAGCTCCTCCACCGCCATCGGGTCCGTATGCACCTCAACAGCGTCCTGGGCCTTCTCAGCCTCCACAGCAGCAGCTGCACCATCAGCCTCCCCCGCCAACGCCTCAGCAGGCTTCTGGCCCACCGCCTCCTGGAGGCCCGGCAGGAGCTCCTCCTCGGACTATGTCGAGAAGTGCGGCTCCTGCTCGTTCGCAGCCTCCTCCTCCGAAATACCGTAAGTCTTTCTGTTCCTTCAGTTATCTGTCTTTCGCGGTTGGTTCTGATAACGGACTTTTATAGCCGTTGGTGACCGAAGCCATATCCCGGACTATGCCCAACCTGCGTTTGTTAGCATCACCGCACATTTGAATAGGGTGAAGCAGACTACGCCTGTTAGTGTTTTTGTCTTCTTCGGCTCCTTTTGGATGTTGACGTCCTTTTGACTTGTTTAGGCCAACCAAAAGCGACTCGTCGATGACCTTGAGCGCAGAATCAATCCTCTTTTCGATGCTTTGAACTGCGAGACGCTCTCTAGGCCTGTTGTTGATCAGCTCGTCGTGCTGACGAGAGGTAAGTTCTCTGTTCTGTAATGGCCTGCTGAGCTGAATAGGTGATTAACTTGCTTCTTCAACTAGCCATGGACGCGCATGATCGCCCAGCTGCGCAGGCCATCCACGTCGAGCTGTTGACCCGTGGATCGCAGACGGACGATATTGGATTATGGATGTCGGGTGTCAAGCAGTTGATTCTAACGCTGTGAGACTGACCTTCATCAACTGAACAAAATGATTGGTTGTGGTGGGATGGGATACGACATGACAAAGCCGGCTGGAGGGTGGAATGGTTGAATGTGTTCTAGAAATTTCTTTTTTTTCGATATGGTCACTACATAGCTAAGTAGTACTCCAACTAAGACCCCTGTTTTATTCTTTTGCATCTATGACAGGGAAGGTTTGAACATTCGAGAGCTTGTGTGGTTTGAATCCTAATTGACCTGCGTTTCGAGAGACATGGTGGTCATATCGCTTCTTATTTAAATGAGTCACTTCACCTGTCACCTACGAACCATAATCATGCTTTCTGCAGTTATCAAGGGGGTTCATTTTCATCTTCTGATCTCTTTCCCGAATCACCAGTCCATGTTCATGGTAACTTTTTTTTTCAATACAAGAGCTAGAAAGCTAGTAATATGCCCTTCTACTTTATCCTTCTTCACTTCTTATGTCACTTCTTCTTGGCTTTCGGAACAGGGTAGGATTTTTGGATGTCAGTAATGCGAACGAGATCGAAGTCTTCAGCACTCATGCTGTTGAGAATTTCGAGTATTTTGTCGTGGATGAGAAATGCTTTTTTGTTGATTTGATTCCCCATTTCCGCTTCGACGTAAGCTACGTGAAGGAGGCAAATGGCTTTACCAACTGTTTCACCGTATTCCTTGCCGAATGCCTTACTCGTATAGGGGATAATGTTGTTGTCACTTTCCATGATTTTTATGAAACTGAGGCGATTGGCCATGGTAGCCGAGAAAAGTTCGGTCGCACTTCGCAGTTGCTCGTCTACTTCAGCCATTGACTGTGGGTAAGCTGACTTGCCTTCCTTGGGTGGACCATGCCACATGATGAACCACGCCGCCATCCAAAGTATTGATTCTATGTCATGAAGGGGATTATAGGCGAAAGGCATTTTGGGGGAATCAATTGCAGTCTCCTTTCCCTTTAGCAACAAGGCGGTGGCCTTCGTAAGGACGTCGACTTCAACACCGTCCTCCTCTTGTAGGTCTTTAAGACGTAGGGGATGCAAGGCAGTGGTCTTGAATAAATATTCGGAGGCCTCAACTTCTAAGGGTAGGAATTGTAACAGGCCCTAAATTTGAAGTCAAAAATAAGTCTGTGGATTTGGAATTAATGCAACGTGGCTCACCGTACGAATAGCATGGGTAGTATCTGTTATATCATCATATCTTTTCGCATACTCAATGTCTCCGAGGAGAACACGACCTTGGAATGACAAAATGTTATCGAGGTGCAGGTCTCTGTGAACATAACCCATTCGATGAAGGGTTTTTAGTGCTGTATAGGTTGGTAATTATCGATATCAGTATACAGCAAACTTCTTGAATAGCAATGACTACCTGTGATGCTGTTCTTAACAATATCCAAAGCGCCTCTCATTGTTGTAGTACTAGACAAAGAAATTCCAAATTCCTCGTATAAAATGCGATAATGGGTTTTTGGCTTGAAATAGTGCGGAAGAGTTTGTTCCCCTGATATAGCCGCACCGAATGGGAGCCCGATCGCGCTTGTCTGCGACGAGGATATGTGTAAGGGATTTGGCCCAAAACAGAAGCTGTTTTTAAAGTCCTGCAATTGAAGTCCCCTCATAATCCTATCTGTTGTATCAGAGTGCCCAGATAACTGTACATCGCCGCCACCAACTATGGTCAAAAGAGGCCATGAATCAGTGGTGTAACTGGTGTCCCATGCCTCTTTAATTTCCTTGTATATTTCTTGCTCTCGTTTTCGGTCACTGTCCACCCATACGTCTTTGATGACGATGATATCTTCTTCTGCACCTTGAGAGTTGGCCTTTTTTGCCTTGAATGTGCGTGTTGCACGACCACACAATGCATCGGCGGCATAATCGGATATGGTTTCAAGTGTCTGGTAGGCTTCCATCTGTTCATGTCCGATTTGATCGTGAACTCTGACCGTCATTTCAAATTGAAAGTCGTCTTTACATCGTTCATATTTGAGCTTGACAGTGTTATCAAAGCCCAGATCATTCGGAGATGCAAAGCATAGTGAAACAACGACGTGGATAAATTTTCCGTGGTCCTATAGAAATGAATAGGAAATGAATAACATGTGCCAAACAACAGAGGAGATTAAGTCTACTCGGAGGAAGTCAAATCTCTCGGAGACAAGAACTACTTGCCGGCAACAAAACCAGATGCGCATTTGAGTGTTTTCGACTGTTACGCCGAAGGCAAATCGACGCCTTGGATCGACGCTCATAATTTGATGAAGACTCCAGCAGACCTTTTCGACATTCTATAAAAAAGGATCATTTGAACGATTCAGATATTACGTCCAATATGACTTACGTCTTGGCGAGTGTGCTCGTTGTCTTGCCGCTTATATTCATCCACCCTGGTCACATTGAGCCATTCTTCCCGCCTTTTACTCCGAAGCTTCCTTGCTTTCGATATCCGACGTACTTCGTCTGTACGCAACTCATGGTTTGGGACCAGGGCGCACCAGCCATCCGGTTTACTTTTGGTGGACTTCGAGGATGCAAGTGAAACACTCCCCCCGAAGAAATAAGAGGCTGTAGCAGGTTCTGAGGTTGAATTTGATGCACATTCAATGATGGCGGAGTGTATCTTAGCCAGACCCTTGTAAATGACCGTCTCTATGCCTTCCATGTTGGTGGGCTCTTTTGGAAACTCTGTCCACTTCATCTTGCACCTCTTACGAAGGACTCCTGCTTCTGTCAAATCTGCTTCTGTCATTTTCAAGCTAAATTTTGAGGGCAATGGTGGTAGAATGTAGGTTGCGAAGGCTTCAAAGGGTATTTCAGGAATGCTATTGCCAAGGTCTCTCGTAATGACATGGCGAGCAGCTTGCAGGTTCCCTGAGAGGAATGCCGAGCTTGTGATGCCCTGAATCCATACCGGTGTGCTAGTTCTTGGCTGTTCTTTTCCTTTTCCTTTGGAACCTGAAGCCATGGATAAAGGAAAGGGGTTGTGTTGAAGGTGGTTGAAAGCGTCTGCGTGCGCCGCGCGTGAAGGACATGTCCACGTGACCCTACCACATTGGGCGCTTTCTCCCTAAAAGTAATATATCACCGAAACAGGTTACTTACAGGTCACAGATCAACTCTGGAGTTGAAATTTAAAATGTATTTTACCTTCTATAACGTCAGATGTCCATTTATATACTCAAAGTCCCATATAAGTCATGGAATGACTTTGTGTCGGAGTTGTTGTGGAGGTTCAGAAACACCACTGATATAGTGTATCTATAGATGGAATTCTTATTACCATTTCTGTGAAGTTAACCACGTAGACTGTTCCAGTGCCTTTCCTTGATATTTTCTGGCAGAGACAATCTAGTATTGGTTTCGTGCTTAGAGATGTGAAAATATTGTATAAATTGTACAGACCTTGTGCCCTATGCAGAACATATATGTCGATTTGGGATAGCGATGGGAGAACTCTTTCGTAGTCATTATCCAAGTCTTTAAGCTTGAGAAAATATTCCTCGGATAGATGACCTGCTGGAAATTGTAATCTTTCGAGTGACAGATAGCCTCGAAATATTACATCCCAAGAGAAGGTCCTCCGGAAAAAGACGTCCATAGTCAGGGACCTGATATTGGGGAAGAGGCGAGGTAGTGACTTCACCACAATGGCCAGAGCAGAGTCGTGTTGACCATCTTCATCACGGCAATAACTACCGAGCCCATCAACATTAAAACTCACAATAAAGGTATGTTTGAAGAGCTCGCACGGGCCAACAAAAGAGTTTTTTACGAAGACTGTCGTGATTTCTTTGAGATACGGCACTGGAGGATATAGGAAGATACGATCTTCTGTTCTGTCCTCGACGAACGTGCAAGGCCATACAATCTTGACGTCACTCGCTAAAACCAAATTGTGGAACAGGAATGGCTCATCAGGGTGTTTTAAATCTGAGAGCTCAATATGCTTCAAAGCCGGCAAATGAACACTACGCAGAGTGCGGTGCAGCGGAACGTTCCAGTCCATGGATTGAAGGTAAAGTGTTTCCAGATGTGGACACGTCTCCAAAAAATCTAGGAATTGGTGGAATCGAGAGTCGGGACTGGAAGAATCTGAATAACTCGGAAATTTCAGATAAAGTTCCTTTAAATGTGGGGCCGAGTTGGGCGGGGGAAGGTTGAGAAACTCATATAACATCAGTTTCTCAATGGGACTGGCAAAAAACGGTGATATTGATCCGTTCTCAAAGGGAACAGTCGCTTGATGTCTGCTTTGTTTCAAATAGAAGGATTTGAGATTGGGAAATTCGTGCTGGAGAATCTCCAAAATCGAGGTGTCTTCCGAAATCGTCGGAGTTGATAATATATACAGAGCTTCAAGGCGATGGCGATTGCGGATGATGGAGCTAGTCACTTGCTGTAATTTCGCCTCGACTTCACCCTCATTATCCTCGTCATCCTCGTCATACTCGCTGTTCTCGTCCTCGCTGTCCTCGTCGTCACTGTCGTCCGTTTCGCCTAGATAATCGATCCTTACTTCGAAAGGACCCGGCGAGGAACGTTCGATATGCATTGTTACCGGGAGTCCAGGGTGTACCAAGTCGGGACATACAGCGACGTACCGCCATAAGGATGGTGTATTTAGGCAGATATGACGCCAACTTTGACAAACCAAATTGATTTCTCTCCAGGACTCGTGATCTGTTGAGGAGTAATAATACGGAGGAGGGAATTGATGTGCATCGAGGTTCTGAACCAAGGAAAATATTTTGGTCAATATTTCGAGGGGAAAGGAATTGATGGATAAGATTGGATCGGTGACGTAGTTTACTGCCAGTTGAGGAACATAAGGTGCGGGAGGATTGGGCTTGGTGAGATACCTTAATTTGGTTGACTAGATTAAATATCTTGTGAGTGCGTAGAAATGCGGATAAACGTCTTCGGTACCAATTTTCTCCGGAGATCCGTAGGTCTGGCGATAATTTGAATATGCCAGTGTTTTTATGATTTATTGGAAATGCTCACCTTTGTCCATAGGCACCCGAGTCAATTTCCCACTCACTTGTTATCGAAAGCACTCCTCTCTCGACATCTCCATTATCAAATTTCCATCTCAGTGCTGCAAGTAGCTCGCCAACGGTTAGGTCGATCCCAGGAGGTGGGGACATTCTGCACAGATGATGGAAGATGCTTGATGGCAAACGCAGTCCAGTTAAAAGTGTTCACTCGCTTATATGTTTCAGTTTTCAAAGACAGACAGTTCGAATATCGGAGAGTTTCGGAAACAAACCTCCAATTACTGGAGCAAAAAGCAAGGAACGATCACTACATGCAGAAGAACTTGCCTTCTCCATATCCCTACATGGTGGCTTATCCAGGCTGGGTGAAATTTATCAGAGTGGCAAATATAACGTTCCAAATTTTACCATAGCTGAGGAAAGGAGTTGCCGACTGGAACATTAGGGCCGGTTGTGGCATAGTATCTGGGTGGGTTTGTCAGCTGCCACTCGGGGGCTTCGGGAATGACAAAGCTCATCGTACCTGCTTTGTTTAATTTTCCAAAGGGCTGGTGCCCATACCAATACGACACCAAGGGCTTGTAGTCATTCGAGAGCTTACTCAACAGCACCGGGCATACTGTTGTTCGGGATTTAAGAGGAAAGATGGACGTTGTTGCGCTGGCCTATGGCGGTGGGGCTGGTACTCATACGGGCAATGCTGGAATGGCCGTTGGTGGTCGGAGGGTATGAATGATATCGCATAGTATCCCGATAATGTACGGTCGTTTCACGTCCTTATTTATGACATGCTAACTCGATGGATTCTAGACTCGTCACTGCCTCTGAGGATGATTCCTCCCCGCTTATTATGATCTGGGATCTGCGTAATGCTCGCGCTCCAGAGAAGGTAAGGCATATCTTGTTAACGTTGTTAAGAATGAGTCACTGATGATTTTTTTTTAACATTCTTAAAAGGGTTCTTTCCTTGTCATGGTGCTGGCGAGGTAAGCTACCCTCAAAATGATTCTGAAAAGTTATTTATTCGTCACTCCGCCTCTTAAGCTCCCATCTGCGGACAACTGGGCCTTCCACTTCGATTGATGCCCCCGCAATCCCGACATCTCGCCACTACCTCCTTCGATGACACAATCGGCATCTAGACTACCAACAAATTAGCTGCTCCTTAACCCACCGCTCCCCGAGCAGACGGTGCGGATATTTTTGACGCCCCTGGGTTCTCCCGCTCCTCCCAGCAGGGCCCCTTGTCCCTCAAGTAGCCATGACCGCTGACAAATTCGCGGATGTCATCTTCCTCGCCGTACGTGGTGGCCCCGAACTCCTACAACGCAATCAGAAGGCTTACTTTGAGCGACGGGCTGGTACAGGCCAGGCGTATTTCCGGCTGCTGCAGAACATCGTCTCGGGTGATCTAGGAGACATTGTGCGGAATGTGCACCTCGACAGTCAGTGACGTTGAGGGGTCCTGCAATGGGCCAGACGCCTCCTCCAGGCCCAGGGCAATTTAACCGTGCGCCACCACCTCCTGCTCTTCCTCCTCATGGAGGTCCCGGTGGTCCCGGCGGGCCGCATGGTCAACTTCTTCCTCCTCCTCATGCACCTCCCTCCGCTGGTCCTTTCACACCTGGACCTAACACACAGCCAATGCAAGCTCCTCCACCGCCATCGGGTCCGTATGCACCTCAGCAGCGTCCTGGGCCTTCTCAGCCTCCACAGCAGCAGCTGCATCAACAACAGCACCATCAGCCTCCTCCGCCAACGCCTCAGCAGGCTTCTGGTCCTCCGCCTCCTGGAGGCCCTGCTGGAGCTCCTCCTCGGACTGTGTCAAGAAGTGCGGCTCCTGCTCGTTCCCAGCCCCTTCCTCCGAAATACCGTAAGTCTTTCTGTTCCTTCAGTTGTCTGTCTTTCGCGGTTGGTTCTGATAACGGACTTTTATAGCCGTTGGTGACCGAAGCCATATCCCGGACTATGCCCAACCTGCGTTTGTTAGCATCACCGCACACTTGAATAGGGTGAAGCAGACTACGCCTGTCAGTGTTGGTTTCTTCCAATTCTACTCCTTTCGAATGTTGACGTCCGTTTGACTTGTTTAGGCTAACCAGAAACGACTCGTCGATGACCTTGAGCGCAGAATCAATCCTCTTTTCGATGCTTTGAACTGCGAGACGCTCTCTAGGCCTGTTGTTGATCAGCTCGTCGTGCTGACGAGAGATCAGTTCTCTGTTCTCTAATGACCTGCCGAGTTGAATAGGTGGTTGACTTGCTTCTTCAACTTAGCCATGGACGCGCATGATCGCCCAGCTGCGCAGGCCATCCACGTCGAGCTGTTGACCCGTGGATCGCAGACGGACGATATTGGATTATGGATGTCGGGTGTCAAGCAGTTGATTCTAACGCTGTGAGACTGACCTTCATCAACTGAAAAAAAAGGTGGTTGTGATGGGATGGGATACGATACGATAACGCCGGCTGGAGGGTGAAATGGTTGAATGTGTTTTAGAAATTTCTTTTTTTCGATATGGTCATTACATAGCTAAGTAGTACTCCAACTAAGGCCCTGGTCCTTTTTATCGTCCTGACTTGAAAATGGAAGACAGTTTGAATATTCAATCTTCAATGTTTGGTTTAAGTCGGGTGCTAATGGTGATGACCTAAGTTCTTCGGTAAGGTCTCTGATGAAGGATACAAGATACGTCGTTCCAGATGCTAGCATTTCTGTTAATCACCTACACCGCAAAGATTCTATCGGTGGAAGTTTTATCTCGTCTTCTGTAGTACTTATGAGGTAGGTCGCTCCCAAGGCTTTCCTCTCTATTTTCTGGCAGGCGTAACCTAACATTAATTCGTTGACTGTCAGTGGCGTAAGAAGGGAAATAATTGCGCAGGTTGTACAGACCATTTTCTACCTGTATATTGATTTGGCGTAGTGACGGAAGCAGCGGTTCGTCCATTTCGCAGCCATTATCCAGGTGCTGAAGTCTGATAGAATTGTCTGTGGACAGGAGATATGGTGCAATTTGTAATCTTTCCAGCGAAAGATAGTCTCGAAATATTTTTTCCAAAGAGAAACCCTCAAGAAAAAAGACTTTCAAGGTCAGGGACCTAATATTGGGGAAAAGGCGAGGCAATGACTTCATGACCCCCGCCAGTAAGGAATCACGTTTAGCTTTGTTGCCGCAGTTCATATGAGTGAGACCCATAGTGTCGAAAGTCATGATAAAGGCATGCTGGAAAATCTCACACTGGGTGCCACAACAATTCTGCACGAAAATTTCTGTAACCGTTTCAAGGTATGACGCAGGTGGATATTTGAAGGTACGATCTTTTGCGTCATTTCCGACATTATGATCGATTAAGGTGCAGGGCCACAGGATCTTGACGTCAGTCGGCATGACCAGATTATGGAACAGGAATGGCTCATCAGAGAAATTGGAAGTGAACAACTCGATATGTTTCAGAGCCGGTAAATGCACTTTGCGCAGTGGACAGTGCAGCGGAACGTCCCAATCCATTAGATGAAGGTAAACCGTTTCCAGAAGTGGACAGGTCTGCAGAAAATCCAGGAATTGCTCAAAATGAGAGTTTGAATTGGATGGATTTGAATATTTCGGAAATTTCAGAAAAAGTTCCTTCAAATGTGAAGCTGAATTGGGAGGAGGAAGGTCGATAAATTCGATTAGTTGCAGCTTCTCGATGGGACTGGTAAAAAGCGCCGGAACGCATCCGCCCTGAAAAGGAGCAGTTGCATTATTTCTGCCTTGTTCTAAATGCAAGCGTTTGAGATTGGGGAAGTCGTGCTGGAGAATCTCCAAAACCGAGGTGCACTCTGAAACTTTTGGTGTGAACATTGATATATATAAAGCTTGGACGCGATGGCGATTATGGATAATGGATTGGGATAGTTGTCGGAACCTCATCTCCGCTTCGTCATCATGGCCGTCTTCGCCCACGTATTCGATGCTCACTTCGAGAGGACCGGGCGAAGAACGATCGATATACAGTGTTACCGGGGTTCGAGGGCTTGATGAGTCACAATACATAGCAAGGTAGCGCCATAGGAAAGGTGTGTTTAGACAGATGTGACGCCAACTTCGGCAAACCAGATTAATGTATCTCCAGGATTCGTGGTCCAATAAGTAGTAATGATCGGGAGGCGGGAATTGATGCGCATCGACGTTCTGAACCAAGGAGAATATCCTGGTGAGTATTTCGATGGGAAGACAGTTGATGGGTAAGATTCGATTGGCGAGATAGATTAATTTGACTGACTTCATTAGACACCTTGTAAATAGACCAAAGGGCGGGAACGGTAAAGCTCATCGTACCTGCTTTGTTTGATTTTCCAAAGGGCTGGTGCCGACATCATTATGGTGCCAAGGGCTGAAAGCCATTTGAGGGCTTACTGGTGGTGATGCATATTACCATCCTTCTCTTCTACGTCCGAATCTTTCACTGTGCTCGACATCGGAAGTAGCCCTTTCTCCAGTTCTTCATTATCGATTTTCCATTCCAGCGCTGCAAGTAGTTCGCTGATGGTCAAGTTGCTGCCAGTAGGATGTAACATTGAATTGGGTCAGGTCACAATGCCGCCTCCACCCTGAATGGACCTATGTTTCACTTTTCAGATGACAAATGGCTTCAGATGCGATTGTTAAGCAACGAGCAAGGCAAAGCTGTCCATCTTACCAATCGGTTTTGTGTTAAGAGTTGGCAAACATTTTCATTCAAAAGACAAACAGCTTTAAACTTCGGAGAATTTCGGAAACAATCCTGTACAAAAAAAAAGAGCCATTACTTACAGAAAAGCGATGTAAAAATCTTGACTTCTACGTGGCAAATCGTAGGCTGGTTTAGTGGCAAAGTTACATAGTGTCGATTATCAATGTAACAAATATTGACAGTGGCACGGCTGAGTACTATTAAGTACTTTGGGTCAACTTTGGGCGAGAGCATAGGTGAATACGATGTGGTAGGTCATACTCCTCCGCCTCCAATGGCCGATGTCTGAGACGCGTCGAACAGGCCTTGCGGATAGCGTCCCAAGGCGATGGCAAGCAAATGGCAAGACTCGGAGGAAGTCGTCAACGCGTCACACGAGGGATAAGCGGCTGTCCAATTGGCTCAAAATGAGCATTTTGCTCATTTTGGACCGTTTGGACAGTTGCTTGCCCGTCGTGTCAACGTCCACAACCGCTGATGGGATCTAATCTAATCTACATAGCTATGTGTGATCCGATTCAGAGGTGGCCGATCTTCATTGTCGCAACCGGTGGCATTGAGCTGCATCTGATCCCGTCTTGACTTTTCCTTTCTTTCAGTGGTGCTATAGCCTACCAATCCTTTCTCTGTAAACGCTGAATTCTACTGCAAGCAGCGACTCCATCGGGAGATCGAGCCCCTACGGTTGTCTTCAAATCGGAGCCACTCTGTCCTGTTACATCGCCACCAACGCAACAACGACATTCGACGTATGTACTGTTGTTATATAAGGAAGGACAGATACAATCATCCGAGGTATAGTATGGACGTTATATTACCTGATTTTGCAGGTACTAACTCGTGCCTTGGGCCATGTACTTTGGCTTGATCCTTTGCCCTGTCTGATATCCTGCCTACTGCCTTCGTGTTTAAACGTTCATAAGTGATCCAAATGTACAGTTGGACGATATGAGCCAGTCCAAGGTGGACCAATTCCGTAAGTCTTACGGTCGGTTCCCATCTATGCGAAACTTTCTCTGTCAACTTCTTTTTGAACGCTGCCCCAGAGGAAATCGCCAGTAATGGTACGTTCAAAAGTACTGTACTAAAACGTTCAATTCGACAGGTCACAGGTCACAGGGCCTCTCAAATCGTCGAATTTCAGCCCCGGTCACGCCAAAAACTCAAAAATTTGGCCCCGGCACAGCGTGCCGGGTCTAAATTTGCTTATAAATTCATCAAAAATGGCCCAAAAAGGCAATTTGACGAAACCAAAATTTCGTCAGGTCGGTCACAGGTCACAAGGCCTGACGGATTGAACGTTTTAGTACAGTACTTCTGGAGTTCGACAACCTGAACGCGACACCCCGTCTGTACTTTATATTGGTGTTCAACATGTCACTTGTCCATTTTGCTGAAACAGTTTACATAAGTATTCCCTCATGATCAGCCCATATAGCTGTCGTAGAATTCTGACTGGACGATTAAGTCGCATATCAGCGATCATTAAGGAATAGCGGCAAGATAGTTGGATGCAGATGGATCAAGGCCCGTTGGTCTGGACAAGAACTTTCGAAAAAGGGCTGGTAGACCTATTATCGTGTCTTGTAAGGATGATTGGGAAGAGGTGTGCCTGCCAACGTGCGCTTCTTCTTTACAGCATGTGCACGTAGTAGGTAATAATACATTCAGCCTTTGACAGATAACCAGACTCGAGTATTGGACATTTCTTTGACTCGTGCGTTCTCACAATTTATTCACGCATGTATCCTCTTATGGATACCTTCAAATTGGGCGGTACTAGCAGAGCACCTTGCCAGTGGGCTGATAGTAATAAATAGACCATCCATCTTTGGTTTCGTTGACACTGCCATGGACCAACATATCACTAAATTCAGGAGCCTGTACTTCTTCACGTTGGAGGTCGGGAAGTGACAAGTAATGGCGCTGTGTAGCGGGGACGGTCAAAGACTAAGTGGCAGGTCAAATACATATATACATAACTGATGGGAATTGGGAGCAGCTCAGAGATAAGGGAGTGCCGTGATGCACCCGCCTTCGAGTCTCTTTAGGTTGATAAGATTGCTAACAGAAATAAATTAAAAGAAGGATTACCAGAAGGACCAGTGACCGTATACCGCATGATATCATGCTGTCCAGCATCTGTCGATCGTATCGTAAAAATTGTACATAAGGCTAACGATCACGAATATGACAGCTCGGCTCCGAGGCCTTTGACTCTGAGCACATTGTGCTGGATAGAGTTTTCATTTACATTTCACAGATTCGGCTTTGTAAAGGCCGTTAAGGTATACGGTGCGATGAAATTCTAATGATTACTGAAATACTGTATACGCAGTTACTTTGCAGACACTCATACTATTGACCATAAGGGAAGACCTGAGTGCAATTTTCACCTGCCGCAACGGTAGCATCGAATAAGTACTGCAGGTTGATGTTAAGAGCCTCTCTGAGGTTGCCAGTCGGGTTGGGATAGAGCGACTGTATGTTGCGCAGGACGAAAGTGGTGTAGCGCTTGCATGGCTCACTCAAGGTCGCGGAAGTGGGATCGTACTTGTATGAATTGACCGTGCCTTGGTTGGCTCCGGGAACTATGGGGTACGCGTTGAAAACGGTTTCGTAACCTTCATTGCTGATAGCTCCGTTGCGACGGTAAAAGTCGGTTGGGAACGTCATGTTCTGGAAGAAGCTGCGAGCGACATCAAGGTCCAATTGCCCACTCGTGTCTCGGCCGTCAATAAAAAAGTTGATGGGGAAGACCGACTCTCCATATGCAGTGAAAAGACGGGGGGAAACCATTGAGAATGTGGGATTGTTCAAGAGAGAGTCTTGGAAAAGGAAATGTCGGAGTTCAGTCGCAGCTGTCAAATTAAATTTGCCGCCTCCGTATTCGTTAGAAAAAGTAACGAACTACAGAATTGCAATGTAAGATTGAAGCATAAGCACAAGTAAAGGGTTCATACATTCTGGAAGCGAGTCTCGTTGAAGGAGTGGTTATCTCCAAAGTAGAAGTCCGCTGGAAGGTCCGTTCAAACACAATTGGTCATATGATAAAAGCCAAAATACATACCACGAGTCATACTGGTGTCGCCTTCGCAGTTGTTATGGGTGTCCAGACCCGCCACAGTGGCAGGCGCAGGCGGGTTCTGGCCAGTTGCCGAAGTTGCATCGCCAATACTCATCAGGTTCGTAATTGGGTTACCATTGACTAGGAAAGTCGAGTACACAAGGAACCGAGCGAAGGAGTTTTCCAAGTTAAATCCTGTCATAAAGTCAGAACAGTCGACGAGGTATTTATTTTGTCAGCAGGCACCTTCTTGGACAGCGTTGACAATTTGGACCGGAGTGACGATGCCATTGCGAGGAAGGTACTATTCAACGATTCTTATCAAAATTGATTACGCTAGAAAAAAAAATGACGCACCCCATGAGACGCGAGGGTGTTCAGCGCAGGACATGGACCGCGTTGATCTCCAGGCTGAAGAGACATGTACGGGTGGTCAGCATCGTTGACCAAAATCGCTGAATCGTTCGCCAATGGGCCAGGCGGTGGCGGTGGCGGATCGTACTGCAAAGTTCGGACTACAGCATCCAACTCTTCGCGGGTAAGCCCAGCAAGTGACTGATATGCTGGGAACGCGCCAACGGTGCAGATCTTAATGGCGAGGAGAGAGTAGACCACGAGGGAAGAAAACATCTTAGGTGCTGTGCTGATTTTTGAGGCAGAAAATGGGAGCTCTTTATACTTACGAGCGACTCTGATAGACGGCATGCGGAACTGTAGATCTGCTATGAAGTCTATTCTTGGTCCAAATATTTTCGATTGTGGCAGAACGCCAAAGTAGAACATGTCGGGACTGTCAGAGTCTAAAGTATGAGCGGCTCCGCAAGTGCTCTGCTTGATAGAAACCATGTGAGCTTACCGGCGCAGAGTTTATAACGCATTGTATTTAGGTTGAGGATTTGCAGTACGCGAAGTGACGTGACGCCTCCGCTAGCGCTTGCTCGAGTTGTGCACCAAGTAAGCACCAAGTAACGTCAGATGGATAACACTCATCAGCCGCTGATGGCGCTTAAAGTAATTCCTGGACTGTGGCAAAATTCGCAGAACGTGAGAAGCGCCCCAGTTGCATCCAGCTGGGAAAAACGATGGTGCCTGTATTTGTTATGTCCCGCCCTGCCCATAGGTTTACTCTGCGCAAGTTCCGAATTTTGAGATGGTCCACCGCGTAAATCGGCAGATATGGGATGTTAGTGGGTTGGGGCAACCTCATGTGGCCTCTGATTCTTCAGAGCAGCAAACGACCGGGGTCCTCTGAACCTAGCATGTTGTCCTAGATGAGCCTTGCTTTCGTCACAAATTTGTGGAAACAAACTACATGTTTAAAAGAAAGAATGTTCGCCGGAGAGGGTATATTTCCCTGAACAAGGGGGAAGGGGTCCTTGATAGGTTACCGTATAGGTGGTTAAATAGTATAAAGCCATTAAAACTAACATATGCACCTGCAAAGTACTTCGATTATGGTTCGTAAGCAGTCGGGCTGGATCCGACTCCGAGTTAGAACTCCAGGGTAATAATCGCGACTAATTGAATCCCGGTCGTAAGAAGATTTCAAGTTTGAATGTAGGGTGGAATTTCAGGTCGGTGAGATTGTTGGAGGTAGGAAAAAACCGTTACGATGTTCTTGATCCGAATTTAGGTCGGAGCTGTTTGGCTTCCCCGACTCTGTCCGAAGGACAGGGAGGGTTCTGTAGCTCACAAACGTCCACTCTTCCCGCAAAATTTCGTTCCAAAGGTATGGGAATTAGAAGCAGAAGCTAGTGGTATGATGAATTACTGCCCGACCATGACTAGCTTTTTCAGATACAGTCGGTCTTGAAAATATTCTTTTCAAAAATCAGATTTTGTTGCTGACCCTTCGCAAGTTTCTCTCGCCCTCTCGTAATATGTGAAATTGCGATTGCTGTTTGAACAATGTGACCTTGCCATGTTTGTTCCAAACCTATGCTCTTTCGTGCCAAGTTTCAGGCAAGGAACGATGCCAGTGTTGTACACAAATCAAAAAGCTTAACGATCAAATTCTCTATGCGACCAGAGCTCTCGAGAAGCTTGTGGAGCAGCACCATGAAATGCGTTGCCAAATCAATTGTCTACACGATCCAATCACTCACCAGCTTCCTGTTGAAATTGTCTCGTATATATTCCAGGAATGCATTCCAACTTACCTGTTTGACCCATCCAAAGAGATTAAGGGGAAGGATCACTTCGAGCTCGCTATGCCTTGGACTTTGGGAGCTGTCTGCCGGGACTGGAGACGAATCGTGATGGCTACACACCGCCTTTGGAGCCACTTATACCTTCGTGTGACAGAGTCAAATGCGGAAAATCGTTATTATCTTACTCAAGGTTGGTTGGGTCGATCAGGCGCGCTTCCCTTATCGATTCGGTTTGTTTCATACCATGAATCTGAAGACGCGGACGCAAGATATTGGTTCGAGCAATTGATACATACCATTGGCCTGCATTCTGTGCGATGTCGGTCCCTTGATCTCCGAATTCATGGAGACTTCTTCTTTGGTTTCTCCGGAAATCCGGATTCATTGATCTCACTTCAGACACTGCGGCTCGAGAATACCGACAAAATTTCTGAGGAAGAACCGTTCAGTCCAGGAAATGTCAAACCTAGACCGAATGAAGTCCATCTCGAGAACTATTTCTCTAAGTACGTGAAAATTGAATGGGCCGAAGTTACCCGCACCCATCTATCGCAACTCATGGTCCAGGAATGCCTTGAAGTTCTCGTGCAAGCTCCAAGAATGAAGTATTGTCGCCTTGCAGAACCGATGAATCAATGGATGCCTTCGTCATTGATGTAGTCAACCTTCCTGGCTTAAAGCATGTTACATGGGACGGCAACTCGGAATTACCAACCAGTGTATTACTTTCACGTTTCCGTCGCTCCTCCTGTCATCTGAGGGAGTTAACCGAGATATAACGCTGGAAGATAACAGTATTATTCCATTCTTGAAAGAATTAGCTTCTCTTTGGCCGAACTTGGTGCTTTGAAAGAGGAAAACTATTCTCCAGAAACTCTTTTTGAGCGAGGTCGTAGCAACTTGCTACGACCTCGATTTTTCCTGAAGATGAGGGCAGTGATGAAAGACAGCAAGCCAAATTCCTTCCAGAACTCCAATTCTTTAGGTATACTGTTTCACCAGGGTCGGAACTACCGTGGACGCATGTCCCGAAGATATGCGGCATACTTCCGAATGACTATAGGGGACGCCGGCGGCCTCTGAATACCCTCCCAATACATGCTGGTTGGTTTTAAGTTGGTTCGTCTAAAGTCTGTTCCGACGTACAGACACTTCTCGATATTGTGAAGGTACTGAAAGTTAGATTGAATCTAAAGATTGAACACCTGTCCCCCTTTCTTGAAGGCGACTTTATTAAAATATCCATGGAGCACCATGAGATAATTCTAACTGGATGAGAATGAGGATGTTTGATAGTTCTAGCGTGGATGGCGGAAGCGCACATTGTAAGATTGTTTAATAATTGGCGACGTACGGCGTGCAAGGGGACTCAGGAGCCTGTTTGCTAGTATTTCTTGCAATGTTCTTCAACTATGCAAGTAGTGCATACTACTGATTTCGAAAGGCTGTTAACGTAAAGTACTCATTGACTCGAAATAACGAAAGTTGAAGTAGAGTTGAAGTCAGAAGGAGGTATTTGGATTTCCTTCGTTTGCCAAACAAAGCCTGAAACCGGGACATCCGACTCGGGTTGGTCGTGGATCGCGTTGCCCGCGTCCTCTGTCTTGATCTCGTTGGGTCATTGGGATCCTGCCGATTACTCCTAAATACAGCGCCATGGCTAGCCTGAACCTTTGCTTATAATTGGTTCATAAGCGGTCTGTCACCTATGCCATCTCCTGCCTCATCATTTCCAGCTTCACCCGCTGTCCACAATTTCAACTGTAACCACAGATTTGAGATTACTGCCTGTCGTCTATGGAATTTGCCGCTTCAAGGGTCAATCGGCAGTTAGGAATGAGCATGGTGCACAGACTTCTGGGACATTTATTGTCAGAAAATACAGGTGAGTCGAATGGCTAGGGGTCCTATATGATCGTTTTGATAATATTCTACGTAGCACACCCTGCTCCATGTCCTTCCACCACTCCCTTACACTCTATCTTATCCTGAATTCTTCAAGACGACCATTTTTCTCTCGACGTGTCGTCAGGTCCAGCTATGGGAAGAGATGTCACCTGATTAAGCACGCTCACAAATGCTTCGGGAATACTTAACGTGTATGTACCATCATGGTCAATGCGTCAGAGTGGAACCATAAGGTGCGAAATTCTTTCACCAATAACTCCATCTAAGAAATGACATTCATAGGTTCCAGTTGTTTCTCTTACCTGCATTGCTCGCCCTCACAATATGGCTGTTGTGGTTCCTAACCACAGGAATCATTGAAGAAGGGTATTGTAAGAAAGGCTCCAAACGCTCGTTATATCGCCTTGTCGACGTTCTGAAAACAATTTTTAGGCAGAAGGCTTTTCAACTGCGCTTTGATCAGGCCGCAATGTAGCCAAAAGAAACGATGCCTTCCTCACAGAATCCCGGCTACAAGACAGTGGAGTCGTCTTCCGGAGAAACCAATCACATGAAGGTTAACACTTTTCGTGGTCATTTGCGCGTTCACTATTCTGAACGGTGATTATTTCTCCGGACAGGATTGAGTGCAGAAGTCAACGTTGTATTATTCAATAGGTCATTACGTAATCTTCCCTACCAAATTACAATCACGACCAGCTGCATGGTCTCTTCGCCGCATGCTATTGGATCAACCTAAAGTCGAGGGTTGTTCTTACATGTAAAGGATCTTGGCCGATGCCTGCTTGGTAAACTTTATGCCTAGGGAACATACGAAGGTGTGTGTGTGGAAATGGAATCGCGTTTGTTCCTTTCTTATCTCTATCTCTGCAGTATGCCTTCTCTTCAGTGCAGGCCCTCTTCCTTCCATATTTCGAGAATACAGACGCTCTGACGGCCTGCCCACTTAGTCGGGCCGCTCATTCAATCACACAGGTCTTCGGCAAGGCGTATATCTGAAGTAATTGGGATGCCGCACGGCAAAGAATCATCTTTAGTCATGAGTTTCATGGAGCTACTGATCCTCTCTTCTCAGTGAGAAGTCATCGGAACCGCCAGGCTGGATTCAGAAGTTCACGAGCTCCACTTCTATGCTTGGACAGGCTCCTCAGTAATTCCTACGAACGCAAGGTGCCATTTATAGTGGGCGCATGTAAGAGAAGCCGAATCCTATACACACATATATATAGCTGCTCCTAATGGTACGAAACAACCATACATCATGGATGTACCTAGTCTCTTACCCAACCCTCCTCAGACTCAAGCTCTTTCCTCGAAGACCTTCTTGCCTCCCCCATTAAATGGGTCCCTCACACTTCCTGAGTTGTGCGAATGGCAGTCGAAGAACTCTCCAAATCATCGCCTCTTCGTCTTCTCTCGGGAGAATGGGCAGGTCAGAACGATTTGCTGGCCAGAAGCTGTTCGAGCCATCCACAACGGTACGAGGCTAGTACGCAAGTTCATGGGATGGCAACCTGGCATGAAAGATGCCCCTGTCGTGGCGATCCTGGCTGCCTCTGGTATGATTCGGCCTTCCTGATGTCACGGCCGTTGGCTAAAATTGTTCTGCTACAGATACGATAACCTACTTTACCATGATCATGTCAATTATGCGCGCCGGCTATGTTGCTTTCCCTATCTCTCCAAGGAACTCGCCTGCAGCTGTTGCCCATTTGATCAACAAAGTCTCCGTCAAGCATGTTTTTGTTGGCCGAGAGCAGGCCATGATTGATCTTGGAAAGGAAGCCCTCGCTATTCTAAAAGCGCAGCATCCAGGCATTCCAGAGCTTGAATTCTCTCCAGCTCCCGTGTTCGAAGAGTTGTATGTAGATAACCTCAATGACTTCGACGACTTTCCATATGAAAAGAGGGGTCCAGATGATATCGTTGTATACTTGCATTCTTCAGGTGCGTTAGGAAGATATCTCCTTACTCCTTTCACAACTCAAAGTGTCATAGGTTCAACAGCATTTCCAAAGCCCATCGCCTGGACTAACCACCGTTTCGCCCAACTCGCCCTTATTCCTTATTTTGGGCAGCGTGACCTGACTGATGTCGTCTTCTCCTTACACACCATACCAATGTATCACTCAATGGGTGTATTCCAGTTATCGTGGACTGTATGTTTCAGTAAATGATATTCTATTATTCATCTCTCAAGTGCTTTGACAGCTTTCGTGCGGACTCGTTTTAAGCACATTCGAACCGAGATCTCCAGCACACATCCCAACCCCACAAAATCACTTCCAAGCGGCTGTTGCTTCTCACAGCGATATCATTCTCAGTGTGCCCTCTATCATTGAAGTATAGTCTATTAAGTGCTCTTCTCATTCCAAGGGACTATCTGACAAGTCATTTCGCAGGCATGGTCACGCAACCCGGACTATGTGAAGTGGCTCGCTACAAGAGGTGGAGTGGTTTGTCCTTTTTTTAACCTGAATCTCTATACCAGCTGACCGTCCTCACGGATGCAGCTCTTTGGTGGCGGTACTTTAAATAAAGAAGCAGGCGACCATTTGTCATCCAAAGGAGTTTCTGTCTTCACTCTGTATGGATCGTAAGCTTAATCTTTCTCCCACGTCTACTCTTTCATGTCAGTGTTTTTCAACAGAACGGAAGGAGGGATCATCAGTCCTTTTTTGCCAGGTTAGATGAATCCTCTCTGAAAACTTGACATTGACACATTTATTCATCTATAGCCGAAGTTGATCATGATTGGGAATATTTCAAATTTCCTGGTAATGTAACTCCTGAGATGGTTCCGAACGGAAATGGAACATACGAACTTGTCATGTTGGTCGGTATTTTTTGCTAACCTCAGTCAAGTGAGAAATCAATTACTTTTATAGGCGAATCCATTTTGTCGCCCCAGCATCATCAATACTCAAATAAACGGCGTCGACTCTTATGCGACGTCAGACCTTCTCATTGAACACCCTCAAAAGCGAGGATGTTGGAGAGTATACGGGAGAGCCGATGATCAGATCATGCATAATACAGGGGAAAAGGTACGATTTTTCCTTTGTTACCTTGCGCATGTCCTAATCGCCGAACTTTAAAATAGACTAATCCAGGCCCTCTCGGTAAGGTTTTCTAACTGATCACAACTAATTTTAATGTGGTTCGCACCTGTAGAAAATATGCTCAATCAAGACCCGCACGTTCAGTCTTCAGTCATGTTTGGCCGCGGCGAATTCCAGGCTGGTATCATTGTCGAGCCCAAAGCAGATTTCAAGTTTGACCCCTCCGACGAGAATAAACTAGCGGAGTTCAGAAATAAGATCTGGTTTGTTGCCCCATTGTAAAATGCACAACAGCCTGGCCTGACTTGGATCTCGTTTTTAAATTAACTAGGCCCACAATTCAACGGATGAATGCGTTCGCACCCCAACATTCTCGTCTGTTCAAAGAGGTTCATATTTATTTTTATTCAAGTTGTCGTCCGTGCACATCTCAAGATATTTGCATATATAGATGATTATTGTATGCGAGCCTTCCAAGCCGTTCCAGTATACTGCAAAGAGTACGGCACGTCGCCAAGCTATAGTCAATGAATATGCCGGGGAAATCAAGGCCCTGTATGATGCTGTCGCAGATAGTGCTCAGTCTAACATTCCATCTCCTCTGGAGTGGGACTCGGTGTCTATCCTTCATTTTGTTCGGGCCGTGGTGGATAGTGTTCTAAATCATGGTGTCGGTGACAACGAAGATATATTCCAGCGTGGGTGTGATAGGTAGTCTCGAATAATTGTCCTCTTATTGGCATGGCATAACTGACTTTGCACCTCAGTCTTCAGGCGACGTGGATCAGGAATTCGCTTCTGCGGGCCTTGCGTGAATCTGCAGAGGTGGACACTCGGAACCTAGTGGATAACTTTGTCTATGACAACCCCACTATTTTTTCCATGGCATCCTTCCTCGGCAACGTTGTGGCGGGCATATCCTATGAGTCTAAAATCCCTATAGCTTCTCGTACAGCTTATATGCGTTCTCTGGTCGAAAGATACACGACGATCAACTTCCCTGTTTATAAAATTTCTGCTTCGAATGAAAGTGGTTCATCAGACCCACAGCCTGGCGGTCATATTGTGCTGCTTACGGGTAGTACTGGTGCCCTTGGCTCCTACCTTCTGGCAGACCTCGTAAAAAATCCAGAAATTTCCCGAGTTTATGCACTAAATCGATCTCATATGTCTGGCTCATCCTCATTGAGAAACCGTCATGAAATTGCTTTCCTTAAACGAGGTCTCGAATCCGACACGGTTCTTGGATCAGATAAGGTCAGGCTTCTTGAAAGCGACTTAACTGTTCCGCACTTCGGACTTGAACATGAAATTCTCACAGAGGTTGGTTGTTCACGTATCCTTCCCATTCACTCATTGGCTGACATGTAATACAGATGAAATCGTCTGTTACGCACGTCATTCACAACGGTGAGTGCTTGAGCATTGATCAAACGAAAGTGGAATCTGGATTGAGATGCGTTAACAGCATGGCCAGTCGATTTTAATCGGTCTTTAACTTCTTTCGAACCAAATATCAAAGGCCTTCGAAACTTGATCGATTTCGCGCTTTCTTCCACTTGTTCGATGCCTCCAGTTCTCGTATACACAAGTTCTATAGGCGTTTTTCAGAGTACGTTCAATCTGATTGGTTTCGAAGATTTCGTTACCCATTATATTCCTCTTTCCAGATGTCGAATCTATTGGCAAAATGCCTCTGCCTGAAGCTCCTATAACTGCCGAGGTGGCAGTTGGGACTGGTTATGCAGAATCGAAATGGGTTTCGGAGGAGATCCTGATGCACATATCCAACAAAAGCAGGTTGAAATCAGTTATAGTGCGCGTTGGCCAGCTTTCTGGGGGTGTGAATGGTGCTTGGAATACGGCAGAGTGGCTTCCTGCCCTGGTACAGAGTGGCCAGATATGCGGCTGTCTTCCTATCGATGAAAGAGTGTGTCCGATTTAGTTCTTTTTTTGAGCCAAGTTTCTTATCACCGAATAGCTTGTGGATTGGATTCCGCTCGACATGGCAGCTAAATCTCTAGCAGACTTCAGCTTCTCTCGAAACCTATCGTTGAGCACAATCATTCATCTCATTCACCCACGCCCTACACCATGGAAGTCACTCGCCAATTGTATAGCCTCAGATTTATCTATACCACTTGTACCATTTTCACAATGGCTCGAAACACTTGAACAACATGGGAAAAGCAAGTCCGGCGATCACATCGAGGTGGACGATATGCGTAGGATTCCTGCCTTACGTTTGCTTCAGTTCTTCAAAGACATGTCTGTCAAGATTGAGGACAGTCCAGCTGCATTTGGTTTTCCATGTCTGGCCTCCGAAATGGGTGTTGGATTGTCGCCAACTCTATCGTCAATGCATATTCGTCAGTTGGACAAGACGGATGTAAACAGATGGCTAGGATATTGGCGAAATGTTGGTTTTATTAAAGCGTAGTATCATTACTGAGGCTCTGCGATATAAACTATCCTTTTCATCCTTTCTCTGCTGCTTTGCTTTATCATTTGCTTGCCGACCATATTTCATTACTGTTACAGTTGATGCAAACATTTGAGCAAATGTTTGCGCCGTGTGCACGGACTGGAATTCATTGACATAATGATAATAAGGACATCCGATGACAACCTAATTAACACAGCAAGGCATACAATGTAAATAAAAGTCGTTAGGGGCGGCTTCGTGAAGGATCGAGTTGGAAAGGTTTGCAGAACGGATATTGAGGGGCATCGGACGCCCTTCGACTCGGAGTGGGGATGGCGTCTAACTGCAAGTCTAATGCATCTAATTCTTTGTGGATTGTTGCGAGGGCGGAGACAGATGAGAACTTCCACCTTGTAGAGGAGAAGAGGCCATGCGAGCCGACCTTGGGTCTGGTGCCAATTGCTTGAAAAGGTGAGAGATTGTTCGAAACCAAGAATTAGATTCCTAAGGTATGAATGTTTTAACAAAATTTGAAATCGAAAAAACAGCTGAATAACCTTCTTCCAACCAACTGACTTGCAGTGCTGAGCGATTAGCTTCTCGACTAATTCTGTTGATTCATCCACGAGATCTTCATTCGCATATCCGAGGGGTGTAGACCTTCCTTTGAAGGCACAAACACAAGCATAGTCTTCGAATGACATACCAGCCCTCGTAAAGAAAGACTCATTTCTGGTCCACCACTCCACCATGCGCGGTTCAACATCCTCGCAACCAGTCACGATGACTACAATTGGTACTTGAGCATCGCAAAATCCTTGGTGGAAAAGTGCGTAGTTTTTATGGACTGTTTGCGTAAGCCTTCCACACCTGACAACAAAAACAAGCAAATGAATCCCCCCGTCCTTTGACAGATCGGTCAAGAATTTGTGTAAGGTTTGGATCGTCTTGAAGATATCCATACTATCGTATGTAAAGTCACCGAAGCCCGTGGTATCGAAGAGATTGTATGATTTCCCAGCAATTTCTGTAGCGAAGCGGGTGCTATCGAAGGTGCACCGGGTGGCGTCCCCGCTAACGGTCGCCTGGTCGCTTCCTATGATCATATTGACGACGCTACTTTTACCGGCTCCAGTTTCCCCAAATATAATGACATTTCTTGCAGTTTCCTTCGAAACAATTCAGTAACTAATGCTAATGACAGACAAATATTGACCACTAACCCGAGACATGTCGGCTTGTATATAGCAGCAAAGTGAGTAGGTGGGTGGTTGGGCAAGAGCTTTACTAGTATTCGGAGATACTGCCAGATTTCGCCGGATATATATGCTTCATGTATGTACATGCGCATTTGAAATGACCCTCCATTCATTATCATTCTAGGCTGTTATCCATGATACCACCCCCTGCTGACAGACGTCGAACTTCTTCGATTGACACGTTAAGAATTTCTAAGAAATATGATTGGGTCGTATCTTTAGATGTGGCACATGTTGTTTTAGATGGGCCATCCACTGACAGCTGCGGAAGCATGTACAGAAGTTGTAATTTATATCATCGTCAGCTACTACAAAACAGTATCCAAGTAGCCTAAGGGTTTCCAATGCACTCAGCACACGATGGAGCACTTAGAAGACATGTCCATGATGCCCGCATCGCATCATGAAGACAGTAGTATTGTAGAATTAGGCGCCCGAGAAGTTGCTGCGATCGATCTTCACACCAACATTGATAATGTGCTTCTATGCGCAGCATTTATATAGAAAATCCTTCATATTTGCAGACCTGCTGACTATCCATGCTGCAAAAGCGATTTGTGATTGGTCCTCAATCGCTTTAATCAATCCTCAACGTACCAAATGGGTCACGAGAATGACTCTTCTCAGCGGGAGCTATCCTACGGCATGATAGATGTTCCGTTATAGGCTAGGGCTTCTAAGGGTATAATACCTGCTTCCTAGGCCAGGACCGTATACGACCTGAACCCTCTCCGGATCTTTCAAGCACAGCGCAGGAACAATTCACCCACTAGTACTCTGTCCTAATGCCTATGGTATAAGCGCCTTCTTTGGCCTGTAAATTCCGGCTCTAATAAACTTATAGGAGACCTCCAAGACCGTAGTCGTTTTTGGGGAGACTGGCGTCGGAAAAAGCAGCGTCATTAACACGGTTTTAGGAAGGACGCAGCGGGGATCAGCGCAGACGCTAAAGGATGCACGTTTGAAAGCAAGTGTTACAGTGTAGCGATTAAAGGACATACCTACAACCTTCACGACACTATCGGACTAGGCGAAGATAGCACCGGTACTATGGGAAATTCGAAAGCCATCGTGAACTTGTACAACCTCTTGACCCTCCTCTCCAAAAATGGAGGCGTCCACCTGCTTGTCTTCGTCGTCAGGAGTGGACGACTTAAAGAGACTATGAAGAAGAATTACGACCTTTTTTACAAAGGATTTTGCGAGACCAAAATTCCGATCGTGGTTGTGGTTACTGGATGCGAAGGCGAATCGAATGACATGGATCAATGGTGGGGAAGAAACCGGCAGTTCTTCGAGAAGGCTGGAATGACATTTAGAGGACACGCTTGCGTGTGCGCCTTTAAAGGAAGACTAGGGAAACATGGGTATGTAAACAAAGATCTCGTCGAACAATCAAGGGAACTCGTGAAGGACCTCATAGTCCGACATAGGAAAGCAGACGGCTGGAAAAAGGTTCGTTATATTTAATTGCGGTATGAATTAAGTCATTCGGACTTATGCTGATGCCTTTATACTACCTCGTTAGCCACCAGCTCCCTGGCTTACCCAAGTCTGGTATTTCTTCTTGAATCTCTTCAAAGGCGGTTTACCGTGGGACTCCATAGAAACCTACCTCAATCTGTTGAGCAGCGGGATATCTCATGTGGAGGCTTTTAACATCATGAAGGCAATGAAGTAAATGCGGTCTGTACTTGTTTCTGTTTGAAAGTGAGGCTGTGGTATTTCTGTCTATGAACGCTGTAATTTCGTGTGCTCCATAACGTTATCGAATAGTAGTCCTTTGGGATTATCACAACAATCCTGAGATAATGGGGCAAATCTAGCTTCTAAATTCCAACGCTCATGTAAGTCGCAAACAGTCAAAGAGTCGAAGAAAATTGATCGCAGGATGAGGAAGCCGACGAGTGCTGATATCCTGCCCTGGTGAAACAGTACTTAAAGCTGCGCCCTCACTTCGCTTCCAGTCTAAAGCCAACCAAGCAAAGGTAGCTTCAGGTTGATCTTGCCGAAAAGGCCCTTTGCCTGGTACCAGTAAGGTCATTGCTGGCTGAGAGTAACCCGCTCGCTCTGTGAGAACGGTAAGAAAGACAATACGGGTTAAGGCTCAAACGTTACTGTTGACAATGTGTATTCTAGTATCGGAGCGCTATTCAGACGCATGAAACTTCCTCCGAAACTTCATCGTATTACCTACACCACAATATAAGTCGTACATGCCAAGCAGAAATCAGACTTTTCGAATTACTCGCACCATTCCTTCATACCACTCCAGGACAATAAGCGGGAAGTAATTAAATCCCAATGACGAATAAACAACATCCGCGACGCCAGCGTACATATCATATCTTAGCCAAAATGACCAACGCCAAAGCAGCCAGATTCACCTATGCAATTAAGCCTACCCAAGATCATCAAGCCCTCTTCGTTCCAGCCCCCTTCCAGCCACCAATCCCAAACCCACCAAAAGCGGCTCCCGGTCCGGAAATACCTCCAGCTCCAGGACCACCAACACCGGCAGAAAGGGGTCCTCCAGCTGCGGTAGGAAGTCCTTGGAAGGAGGATCGGAAGGAGGAGACGGGAGCAGACTGGATGGCTATGAACTTGTTTGGGGGTGGTCGATCATCACTGTTGTACTGCAGAAAGATACGATTAGTAATGACGTAATTGATTGATTAGAGATCGATCAAATATAAAATACCTGGAATTCAAGGCCAATGTTATCCGCTTCACTAACATCCAGCAGCTTTATTAACCTCTTCCCAATCCCGTTCAACTTCTCCACGTCGTCCTTACTCCTGGTCCACAGTTGGATCCGATCGACCTTGGTCCTCAAGCTCACAACCGCGCCACAAATCTCGTCATTCTCCTCCAATTCTTCCCCGACCAGCGCCATCACCAGCCAGTTCCAACATCTATCCAACAACTGTGGGTTGTTCTTCATCGTCAGCACCCATTTACCGCCATTGGAGTTGGCTGGGTCCTCCCACATGGGTTTGATTCCCGATTTGAAGATGTGGTAGTTACTGTTCTTCTCCAATTTTGAAGGCGGCTTCAGCCAGTTGAAGTAGCGGCAGAATTCTTCGACAGTGTCGAATTCGCCAATGATAGTCAGGTTAGCTTCATATTCCTGGCTCTCTGGGTGAGCAGTGGAAAGAGGAGGTTCTCCAGGGTTCGCTGTGGCGGAGGTGTTGGTCCCAGGAGCGGGTTGATTAAAGCCTTGACCAGGGGCGGCCGTAGCAGGCGTAAATGGGAATTTGGCTTTCGTATCGTGGTATATCGTCCTAGTGTAAACTCATGAGTAATGCCAAAAAGACAAATTGATAATGTAGTACGCACCAAGGATATTGTAAAGGATGTTCAGGAGCCTTCATCGGCACGCCTGGAGTCTTGGGGTCTTCAATCATTTCGGGCTCAGGAGGCATCGCCGACCCATCAATGCTCAGTTCCCTCGCCTTGTCTTTCGCAAGCGGGCAGCGATCGCATCCAAGCTGGGGATATTCTTGTAACCCACCTTCTTCCTAGGTGGTTCCGGGACCACAGGGACAGGGGGCTTGACGGCTCCATCAGCTGCAGTTTCCTCATTGAGCTTCTCAAGCTTCTCTGCAGTCAGAGGCTCGCCACTGCCCTCGATTGATGTAGTCCCATTGGTATTGGTAGTCGCAGAGCTCTGCTGTGACGCGTTGCTAATTGCGGGGGAGACGGATCTTGTGCTGCTGGGTGGGTTGACAGCTGTAGAGTCGGCGGCAGATGCAGATGTGTTCACACTCGTCGACGAGCCCGTGCGCAAAGCGAACGCTGCTAAGCGGGGTCGGGGCGCCGATGTCGCGCTGGCTTGAGCAGGGGGATTGCCTCCGTTGGCAGCGGCGGCGTTGCCGCTGTATCGGGAAGCAAGCTGGTTCAGAGAGGGCAAGCGGGCACCTGGAACCTTCTTCGCCGCAGTGGACGATGAAGACGATGAGCTGCTCGTCGTTGTAATCGTTGGCGGTGTGGGGAGGGCTGCAGGAGCAGGAGTGGTGTCGGCGGAATTGGAGCTCATCGTGGTCACTGCAAGAGGAGCGGTATTCTCGTCACCAAATAAGACCAATCGCCGTCATCATTCTTCCTTCTATCAATAAGTCAAGGCGATGCCTGCCTTTAGATAACTTCTGATCGTTTCTTAGAAAATATTGAAGCTCGTTTCTCTTCGACATCGGTAAGATGGACATATGTCTGAACCAGAGTAACCTCCGAGCCTGCAGACCTGTAAACCTCCACTGATCTTATCTCTGACCCAACCTCCGAGATAAGATATCGATTTCAAGAATGAAAGTAAGATAAGA
>JADNYJ010000157.1:0-88278 GCA_015501075.1 Gymnopilus junonius
GTTTTCACACATAACCGTGTAACAGTCTCATCACTGGCCAGTCAGCTATGCTGCTGAGTTTCGAGGGGTCCATCGATATCATTCCTTCTTGGATAATCATCCCAAGATAATCGATTTTCATCTGGGCAAATGCGCATTTTTCCAGTTTCAAATACAAATCATTGTCTTGAAGTATTTGAAGGACTTCTTTCATTATCTGTTCCAGTTTCTTCTTATCTTTATGAAAGATGAGAATGTCATCCATGTAAATGATAATGAAACCTTGATGGACGATGTCTTTGAACATCGAGTCCATCATCGACTGGAAGGTCACCGGAGAGTTGCACATGCCGAAAAACATGACCATTGGTTCGAATAGTCCTTTGTTCATTTTGAATGCTGCTTTCCATTGGTCACCGTCCTTGATCCAGATATTGTTATAACCCCATCGGATGTCAAGCTTTGTGAAATACTTGGCTCCTTTGAGTTTATCCATGAGTTCGGGGATCAGAGGAAGGGGATAGGCATTTTTGACAGTCCATTCATTCAGGTACCAGTAGTCTTGGCAGGGTCGAAGCTTCCCATCCTTTTTAGATACAAAAAGAAGGGGGAAGCCATGGGCGATTTGGATGGTCAGATGTATCCTTTCTTCAGGTTTTCTTCCAAGAATTTGTCCAGTTCGGTATCCTCTGAGGGCGTCAGGGGATACGTCTTAAAGACCTTTGGTTGAAAACCTTCCTTGAGTTCAATCTTATGGTCCCAAGATCGAGATTCGGGAATCAGTTGGCAGTGTCTTTATCGAAGATGTCCAAGTATTCATGGTATTCTGGGGGGATCATTTCCTTAAGGGTTTCTCTTCCTTCTTCACATCATGTTTCTGAGCGAAGATTTGCAAGGAAGTTAATTTCGCATTGATCCAAATTTCATTGTTGTCCTCTGGGATGTTCCAAATCTCCTTCGTTTCTGGAAGGGGTTCGTTACCTAAAAAGGAAATGATTAAGTCCGAAGAGTTGTCAGTTGATTGATCTGTTGGATTTCCTCATCGGGTACTTCTTCTATTTGGGAAGTAGTAGTAATCTCCCTGTTGAGTTTGACATGTCTGTTTTTCCAGTTGATGTCTGGGTTGTTTTCTTCGAACCAGGGAAAACCAAGAATGATCTTCTGTTTTCCTAGGCTGGTGACCAGTAGGCGTTCCATTCGGGGTTGTCCATCTATGTCGAGCTTCAGATCAACGTAGTGCTTGATGGTTCCCTTTTTTTTGGGGTTCCATCTACGTTGAAGACTCAGATTTCTTTTTCCAGTGCCTTTGTTTCCAGGTTGTGTTTCTTCATGAAGTTCTGGTCAATGAACTTCCCTTTTGCTCCAGTGTCCCCCAGAGCGGTTCCAATGATTTTCGTTCTGTTCTCAGTCTCGAATGAAAAGGGCAATTGGAGCAATTTATTTTCGATTCGAGCGAGACTACAGAATAAATATCTAGCGAAGGAGTTGCATACGTTGGTTTCATGCATCTCCTTATTGAAAACCCTCTTGGTCTCCCATTTCATATATTTCTTCTCATTCTTCTTCGGTGAGGTCCTGCATGAGGGCCCTGATGTGCACGTGGAGCGCTTTCCCTTTGAGGGGATTCTTCTTGGTGGAGGGTTCCTCCTGTTCTTGCCCTTCTTGGGGCAATCTCTAGAGACGTGTCCGGGCTTCTTGCATCAGAAGCAAAGCCCCTTTCTCATGAGCTCGCTTCATTCTTCTTGGGTCATGGCATTGATGTCGATCTTGTCAACATCCATAGTGTTTGGGTCTCGGTGGTTCGTTCGGTATGCCGGGGGATGGTAGTGCGGGGTGGGGGTTCCTCTGGCTAAATTAGCCCACCAAGTCTTTCGGTCGTTCGGCACTTGGGCAGGGGTTTTGCCTAAGAGGTGTGCTAAGTTCATTTGATGGGTGTCGTATTCAACTGCCTTCCTCTGCCAAGCGGTGAGCATGGTAGGAAGTATGTCGAGTCCCATTATTTTCTCTTGAAGCCAATTGTTTAAGGCGTTCATATAGTAATCGATCAGGACGCTCTCATTCCCAGTGGTGGGAATCTTGGCGGTCTTGACAAGTTCATTGAACTTGGTGTTCAGTTCAGCGGCTGAAGCTTTTCCCTGCTTCAGGTTTCGGAGTTTGAAGAACACTTGGTCCTTCATCTCGGTTGGTTTAAAGGCTTCATTAAAAGCCTTTTCGAAATCTGCGGTTGATCCGTAGTTCTTGGTGACAGTTCCGGTGGGTATGCCTGCAGTGTTCCTATCCTCATTGATATGGTCTTCTCTCCAAGCCTTCTTCCAGGCTTCTGCTTCTCCTCCTTTGAGAAGTCCTAAGGTGAACACGATTTTCTTGGCATCCGTGTTGTAGATATCGCCATTTAATTCAAAGTAATCACCCAAGTCTTGGGTGAATGTTTTGACCTTGGAGCAGTCTCCGGAGAAGGGTGTAGGGATGATTCCTATTCCTTTTCCATTGGAGGAGGAGGGGAGAGCGGGGATGGTGTCGGAAGTTCCTTCTGGCATTTTCGGTTTGTTCGTTGCATAAAAAATGGGTTGGGATCTGAGTAGAGTGTCTAGCAAAGATTCAAAGTCGCGTCTTAATACACCGGGTTCTTGGACAGTAGATCCAAAGAAAGTAGATCTGGTCAAAGGAGATTCGTCTCCTTCTGGTGGTGTTTCGTATTCATCGGATGTGCCTGCATCAGAGGTTCAGTCAGTGTTCGGGTCAGAGAATTCTTCATCACTAAAGTTAGCAGTGAATCATCCTCTTCTTCAAGCCATAATGTCAGCGGATAATGCTTGCTAGGCAGAAGCATTGAATGAGTTGGTAGCTTGTTCTTTTGTTATGACATTGACAACAGAACCTAATCTGATAAGATAAGGTCTGGCATAGTAGTCGTAGAGGTCGTTCGATGAAGTCCGCTGAGGTATTGTCTTCGACAGAAGATTGCCTTAGTGGTTCAAGTTCATCTCAGTTGTTACAAGAGAGTATATTCTCAAGAACAAGCTAAAGTACATCATAGACTAGCTACTGTTTATATACTATTTGGGTTTGATAATAATATAATGAAATGATAATGAAACAGGGGAATCGGATAGGGGTGATCATCATTGGGGCAGTACAAGGGATGATGATCAAGAGGAAAGATAGTCTGCTACATGTAAGAAAGTAAATGATCATCTTTGCGAGCAAAGATGATCATGAAGAAACTATAAATAATAAATCATTCAAAAAGTGATAACGAGAAAAGAAATGAAATGGGGTGCATGATAAGATAAGGGAAAGCCATAACACCACATGTACAAGAAAGTATTTGAAGAAGCAGGCTTTCAAAAACTACCATAGAGAAGACCATGGGACCATGCAATTGAAATCAAACCAGGATCTGAACCCGCAAAATTGACAAAAGCATACCCACTTAGCCTGTCAGAAGACGAAGCCATCAAAGTCTTTTTAGAAGAAAACCTATTCAATGGATGAATCAGAGAATCAATCTCTCCCTGGGCTTCAGGATTTTTCTTTGTTAAAAAGAAAGATGGAAAACTCAGACTGGTTCAAGATTACTGCGCACTCAATTCTGCAACAGTGAAAAATGCTTACCCCCTACCACTCATCTCAGAGTTAATCTCAAAACTCAAAGGGGCAAAATATTTCACTAAAATGGATATATGCTAGGGATTCAACAATGTCTGCATCAAAGAAGGCGATGAACAAAAAGCCGCATTCTTAACACCTTATGGACTTTTTGAACCAACTGTCATGTTCTTTGGATTATGCAATTCCCTGGCCATATTCCAGGCAATGATGAACAATCTCCTCCAAAACCTGATCAGAAAAGGAGTTGTCATGGTATACATGGATGACATTCTTGTCTACACCAAAACAATGACTGAACACTGAGAAATCATCAAACAAGTACTCTCGATATTGCAAGAAAATGGTCTCTACCTTAAACCAGAAAAATGCACATTTGAAGAAACAGAAGTCGAGTACTTAGGACTAATAGTCGGAAATGGAGAAATCCAAATGGATCCAAAGAAAGTCAAGGCAATTGCTAAATGGCCTATTCTGAATACGATCAAAGATGTGCAACAATTCCTAGGATTCTGCAACTTTTACAGGAATTTCATAGAAGGATTTGCAACAACAGCATGACCCTTATGGAACCTTACCCAAAAGGACAAGAAATGGAACTGGACTACCAAAGAGGAAAAGGCTTTCGCCAACATTAAAGCAAAACTTGCATCACAACCAGTCCTCTTAATTCCAACAGACAATGATCCTTTCAAGGTTGAAGCAGATGCAAGTGACTATGCCACTGGAGCAGTACTTTCTCAAAGGCAAAACAGAGAATGGAAACCAGTAGCATTCTTATCAAAAGCACTCTCTGCTACTGAACAGAATTATGAAATCCATGATTGGGAACTCCTGGCTATTATTAGAGCACTAGAAGAATGGCGGCAATACTTATTAGGAAATGCAAACCAAATCGAGATTTCACCGATCACAAAAATCTCGAATATTTCCTAACAGCCAAAAACTAAACAGGAGACAAGCAAGATGGTCAGGAATTCTAGCTGACTATGACTATGTACTCAAGCATATTCCTGGAAAATCAATGTCAAAACCTGATGCTCTTTCAAGAAGACCAGATCATCGAAATGGAATAGAAAATGATAATTCTGACATTGTCTTAATCACACCAGAACACATTGCTTCAATACAGGTAGAAACAATCGGAGACCAAATCATTGCTGAACTTAAGAAAAGGAGCCAAGTACCAATCAACACTGGGATAAAGCTGACTGGAAACAACAAGATGGCATCACATACTGGGAAGGATTAATTGTTGTCAAAGACAAGGATCTTCAAGTTAAAATCCTGGAAACAGTCCATGACTCAGCAATTGGAGGACACCCTGGACAAGCAAAGACCAGAGAACTTGTAACATGAAACTACTGGTGGTCCGGACTAACTCAATTTGTCAACAAATACATCGACAGCTGCAGAAAATGCCAAAAGAATAAAGTTTTTCCTCAGAAACCACAAGGAGAACTTTCACCAAATGCAGTACCACAACGACCTTTCCAGAAAATCACTGTTGACTTTATAGTGAAACTACCAACTTTGGAAGGCTTTGACTCAATCATGGTCATTACTTGCCAGCTTTCTAAATGAATCTACCTGATCCCTTGCAATGAAACCATTGACTTGGAAGGAGCAGCAAGGCTGTTCAAAGACAACATTTGGTGACATAAAGGATTCCCAGAAGACATGATCAGTGACTGAGGACCCCAATTTGTCTCTCGATTTATGGAACACCTTTTCAAACTACTAGGCATCAATCAAAATATTTCCTCTGCCTACTATCCACAAACTGATGGCCAGACAGAAAGAGCAAATCAGGAAATAGAGGCCTATTTAAGGATGTTCATGAACTGGCATCAAAATGACTGGGCTTCTTGGCTTTCAATTGCAGAATTCTCCTATAATAACAGAATTCATTCAACAATAAGCTATTCTCCATTCTATGCTACAAAGGCTACCATGTCAAATCCAGAATAGAACCAACTCCCACTGGACAAAACCTTGAAAAGGAGGAAAATTGTGCCCAACAATTTGCTGAACAGATGGCAAAAATCCATGAAGAAACCTGAAGTGCTATGGAAAAAACCAATGAAGATATGAAACAGTTTTATGACAGGAAAAGGAAACCCAAGGAATATAACATTGGTGACAAAGTATGGCTCGACATGAAGGACATCAATACAGGAAGACCTAAGAAAAAGCTAGACATACTATGCGAAGGACCCTTCAAAATCACAGAGAAGATTTCAAACGTCGCATACAGGCTCGAACTTCCACCTTCCTGGAAAATTCATAACTCCTTCCATGTCTCAAAACTCAAAA
Source organism: Gymnopilus junonius (assembly GCA_015501075.1). Lineage (NCBI taxonomy): Eukaryota > Fungi > Basidiomycota > Agaricomycetes > Agaricales > Galerinaceae > Gymnopilus > Gymnopilus junonius. The sequence continues at coordinate 5,905 of JADNYJ010000157.1, forward strand.
GAGTGAAAGAAGATGAATTCAATTGGAAATTACCTCGAGTCACACTACACATTCGAGGGGACAATTGGAATGCTTCTGAAATCATGCAAGCCAAGATGACAAAGGGACACCTCAAATTCTTTACAACCTGGACCTTACCCGATGGAAAGATGCACCAATTATGGGAACTAGCCTCAAGGATGGACAACAATGCCCTGCAGCTAATCAAAGAATTTTATAAAAAGCATCCACAGGCACCACGATGCATCCTACAGGCAAATGCACAGTCAGGGCAAATGACCACCAGCATCAACAACTCTCTCCCATCTGAAAAAGAATTACTCCATTTGGCAAGAAAAACATCAAACTTTACAAAAATAATCACACCACCAGACCTTAAAGAAGGGGAAATTCGGATCAATGCCACATGTGTCTTTCGAACCAAAGAAAATGCTACGCCATTCCTTACTCTCAAACCTCACAAACCACACCCAAACATGCTCATTATGCCTGCCTATCCCATCAACTATGCCTCCCCATCTTCACCTAGGACAGGTTGAAAAAGACCTATTCTTAACCCTCCTGCTGATCACATGCCCTTCTTCACCTTCCTCATGATCAAGCCAAAATGCTCCCAAGCCTCATTGAGATCCATCCACAAGAAGATTTCACAAGTATTCAAAAAAAGCCAAAAGAGCTATAAAAGGCCAACCATTTTCTTTCATTTCATTCACTTCCAACCTTTTTCAAAAACAACATGCCTTCATCACACCCCCTACTCTTGATGAATTCACGCCCTCATCCTCCATGACTATGATGCTGCCCAAACAGTTTCCCCAAGAACCCCTGGCGCTTCGTGCCCTAACCACTTTCCGAACATCCCTCACCACCACATTCATTAATGAAGCTGCCACCAATCTAGACTGGCACCCTTCGATATATTTGCCAATATGCAAACACAGATTAGGATCAAAAATCAAGAACTTGTCAATTCCCATTGCCCTCCTTTAGGCTCCCAGTACAACCCTATCATTATCAATGATGATGGCCCCACACCTACCCCTGACCCAAATGATCACCCCAATACTATCCCCCTCCCATGTCACACCATACGATATTGATACACACCATACGCCAAAGCCTATGCACAGAAAACGACAGGGTCAAAGCAGCCAATCAAAAGATCACCAACAATGGTTAGTCGGGAGCTTTGAAGGGGAGGCAGTGTCATGAAATCCTCATTCCCACCCCATTCCCTTTTCCCCTGTTTCATCTATTATCTATATTTGATCATCCATGCCCTTTACATATGCCGCAGCCTCTGTAGTAGCCATGCCTTATCCACACGCTAACCTCCTGGATATTCATATATACTAATATGGTCATCTCTACTTAGTATAAATACTAGTTGGTTGTAGTAGATAGACCTCAGCTTTAACTTGGTTTAGCTTTAGTTCTGACAAATCTGGAAGGCTTATGACATACCACCATGCCTGCATCTACTTATATAATTTGTGGGACGATTTTAGTAATAAAACATAGTGATATATAGAAATTTGACAAACCGAGCTTCCCAACTGTAAATGTAAAGCTTTCAGGAGACTTTTCCAGCGCCATTTTAATCTTCAAAAGAGGGGTACTTATAAGGAGAAACTGGCGTCGTGACGAGAGGCTGCTCGGGGCATGAATGATGACTGCGGCATCGCCACACCTAGTTTACCACGATCACAAGTAGACTATGTAGTCAAAAAGGACTGCAATTCACAATCACATTTCCGACCTTGGTCTACTCTTTTGCGATTCAGAGTGTACAAATGAACGCTTCATTGTCAACAGTTGAGTTTAGCCAAATTTTTCATATTTGGAATTATAGCCACCATGTAATTAATTTATGTCACTGGCTGCCGCAGATACCAAGGCCATCATATCCCCCTTATGTCGTATTCCAACCGATTTGCGTGACTCTACGAGATATTTATGCACTGCTTACCATCCCCAGTATCTCGCTCTTAACCGCCTCGGAATCCCTGTTCTATCCACAATGGTGTGCAGTAAATAACGAACGACATAGTATTACAGATTTAGTCGTGTAGAAGTAATCTCGCTTGCAAGTACGACGAGTGCCACCAAACCGATGTAAAAGAATATAAACAAAACAGTCAAGTCGGGAATGTTGTAGTAGTAATAAAATTGACTTGGTTGTTTTAGGGACGACGATTATGTGACCCAGACTTCTGGACGGGTTTAAGTAAGCCTCGCTTGCTGAGGCGACCAGATCCGCGCGGCCTTTGCGAGCCAGAAGGCAAGGATGAAGTCGAGTATACACCTGAAGAACCACTTCCCACCAGGGAAGAATCATTGGATGTCCTCGAGCGCTTGGAGCCTGATTGTTGAGAACCTGCGACGTCGACGAGCCTTCGCTTAGGAGCAGCAAGGCGATCAATTGACTTATCATCTGATGGCCAAGTTATCATAGAGAGCGCATTCTTAAAATCTGCCTCCATCTTGGCATGATCATTGAGCGAGAGGCTGCCAGGATTGACCGGAACGACCTCCCCTGCGTCTTCAATTTGTTCCTCGTATCTAAGTGTACGGGCCTGTAGCTCGACCTCGCTGCAGTGACGATACCACCTGTCAAATTTTCGACGGACGCGCTCCACAAAAGTTGTCATGGGAGAGTTTTGATTGACTTCGAAATATGCTAAGAGCGTTAGGGAAACAGACTGAATGATAGCCAATTTGGCCTGCCCGCCAAATGCTTGTCCCCTGCGATTGCGGTAGGAGTCAAAAATGTCATCCATGAGGTCTGGCAGTTCTTCTTGGGGAATATTGTGATCCATATAGCGGAGAACGAAATATAAGACAAGCCAAAAGAAAGACTCCAAGTCGTCCTGTAATGTGGATGTTTTGGAGGTGTCCATACAAAGATTGGCAGACATATACTGCCATGTTCCCTGTGATACCAGCCTCAATGGATTGGATTGGATTGGATAGCATGGAAAAAGAACCTACAGAACGGGTAGGTTGCCTAGGGCCATTTTCAATGTCCGTAACTGTCCTTGCAAGATCCCAGTCGTTTAGTATTCCACCACCATTTGGGTTCAAAAGCACATTGCCGCCGCTGATGTCGCGATGAAGAATCCGACATTTCTCGTATGCATCTTTATGAGCTAAAATAGTACATGTCAACGCTTCAGCAGCCCTTAAAGAGTAGGAAAGAAAATGAGGATACATACCAATGAAGGCGTCGAAGACAGCCTGGAGAAATTCTTTTGAAGACGAAAAACGGTGCAGGCGAATGCCAACGAAGTCTTCCCCAAAGCGTATATGAGCCCGCCTAGACAGGTTCTCTTCCCTGCCGCCCACATTCCATGATTTCGAGGCATAGTCTTTGGTGATGGTAAAATGTCCATCGAGATCATCGCCGCATACAAGCTTTGGTACGTTTCGGACCTCGTTCTTATTAAGTGTTTGAAGAATGTCGGTTTCCTTCTCCATACCGGGCGCCAGAGGGCGCCACGAATCTTTGACGAAAATAACTTTCTTGAGAACAGGATCCCAGGCTGCATAACCACGGGTTCCTCTGCCGGTCAATGAATAAGGTTCAGACATTGGCGCCCAGACGAAAACTTTCCTAGTCGAGGTGCCATTGGGAAGCCCGAGTTGATAGATGGAATAAGAATCAGGGGCTTCGGGCTTCCACTGCTCGAGTTTTTCCTGGACAAATGCAATCTGATTTTTGTCGGTAACAACCTCAACTGTCGTATCTATCCCTCGGGCCCTGTCATCCGCGCGGCAAATACGATAGATGAACCGAACTAGGTAAGAGGTAGTGCGGAAGTTGAACTTTTTAGATACAATACCGCCATCTCGATCCATGCGAATGATACGAGCATAGGGATCACCTATCCACACGATGAAGCCGTGGGTACGATGTTGACGAGCGAACCAGTTCCTGATATAGAGACCTAATTGTCCACGGGTTTTCACCCGTAATTGCGCAGTGGGCTCGAAAGAAAAGTAGGCAAGTTGTTCATTAGTAAGGTTTTCTGGCGGGTCTTCGAAAGGGTCGACTAGGTCGTTGCTTCGCTTGAATTCCCATATGACTTCCAAGCTACTATACTGTGTCGGGATTTTGTCAGTGTCGACATTTGTTTTGTATACACCGATATCAGGTTTGTTCTTCATTCCTTTGGAAGCCGCTGGGTCGGCATAGCGAGAGGTATTCACGAATTTAAATTCATCCATAAAATCCAATGAATTGGCGAGTTTAACCTATCAAAGAATATATAACTAAATGGTGACAAATAATTGAATGAGGCACTCACGAAAGGTTCATACATGTCTGTTTCAATTTCGCATTCTTCGAGTTGGTTAAAATACTCTTCAGATCCGAGAGGTGTATCATCGAACTCAACATCCTTGTCTGTGGGCAAGAAAGTCGCTAAGAATTGGGCGACGGGCATAGGGCCGACCCATTGGCCACTGAGTTCGGCTGCCATCTCTACCTGCAATGTAGGGACTTGCGGAAGAGCTGATATAAGAAATGGTAGTCGATTTCCAGCAGATACTTTGATCGGAGAAGAGCCAGTTGTTGATATCGACCTTGGTGGCTGGCCGGAGGAGTCCTGTCCATCAATTGAAGAGGGCGTAGACATGGTGAATGAGAGTGCGTACCGAAGGGTAAAATCTTTAGGTTTATAAGATAACCAATCTGTCCCACGGCTCAGATCTGCATATCACCTGCTTAGATAGGAAGTATAAGGACGAACATTGTTCTAAGTACAATGGGTATTCTGCCGAGCTTCAGGCGGCAAATACGTTGCTGTTGCGTTGTTGTGCTTGGTTTTAGCGCAAGGGGAGGTATAGAACCAGGAATGTTGGCTCAAGAATTCGTCAGTGTGAAAGGTGGCTAGATGTTGATTCTGAAGTATACCGTAACCAAGTGTCTTCAGGAGGAAATGGACGCGAAAGAGTTACGCGAGTCGCCGGTGTGACTGTCGGTGTCACACTGTTGTTTAAACGCGAGAAACACGTTCACCAATGATCTCACGTGTGCAATCTCACATCAATGTCATGACATTGATAACTCGAAAATTTGCTTTGGTTCTGCTCATCCTCTGCTATTTCGAGTGTTTTCTTTAGCAATGGTCGCTTCACTCTGTCTGGCTACTTTCTCATTCGTACTGCTGTAGTACGCCGCTGCCGCCGCTTTGTCACTGAGCCCAGAACAACTGATAAAATCCATTCCAAAAGGCTGGTTTGAAGAAGAGTTCCGTGGACATGCAGTGGTCGTCGGAATTCTAAATAAGGGGTTTCTCAACATCTCTCGAAGCCCTTTGTTCGATCACCGTGGCTTCTCCATAAAGAGGGACGACTACTCGAGCGGAAGCTGGTGGCCATGGGTAGAACGCAGGCTGCGTTCTCCATTGTTTCTTTTCAATGCCCCCTACCTATATGTAAGTAAATCATGACATGATATTTTAGCTAGGCTACCCGACTCCTGGACCAGGCTGGTCTTCAACATTGCGAAAGACCCATACCTGTTTTTGATGTGTTTGCCTGGCAGAGCACAAGGATTGTTCTATCATGATGTGAAAATAACTGGAAAGGCAGAGGGTCAATTCCATAGGAGCACTGGAACTTGAAGCACATTCAGACTGGTTCCAAGCTATCACATTCGATGTGACCTCCTCGTCCTAACTTCCTCCTTCCTCTATGTTCTTCCTGCGTGTAAGAATGTGAAAAGAAGAGTCATAAATGTCTCTGTACATCTTGAACCAAGAAATATCCTTGTACAAGTAATAGTAATCACAATTAGTTTTTTCAATGCCAAAGTTTACCGACATGCACGTGTAGTTAGTAATACCAGAAATGTCCGTTCGTCAGGTCCAAAATGAAGGTAGGAAGCGCAGTGTCTAACTAAAAGCAGTGTGTAAGTTATCACGTCTTAAAACCACGAAGAAAGATAGAACGTCATGAGAAATATGCAGAAGTTCAATGTCCAGGTAAGAAGCGAGCATCTAGGTAAAGGGTAAGAGTGTCGATGACAAGTGCAGAATCCCATCCAAAAAGCCTGAGAACCTAAAAAATCACCATGTCGTCATCGCAAGTGCTGAAGTGAACAACATCGCGATGATGCTCGACACAATCCCAATGAACATTGGCGACTCAACTCCTTGCAGGGCAGATGAAGTCCGGTTCGATGGCCCCTTGGTAGGTTGCGCCGAGTCAGAAGTGGCAGGGTCTGCAGTTGGGGAGGTTGAAGCACTAGTGGTGGTGGCGGCCGCCAGGGAGGCATTAAGGTAGGTGCGGATGTATCGAATCTCCCAGTACGCGTTGGCGTAGTTGCTCCCATTGCCGAAGATGTTGTCATTGATCTGGGTATACAAAAAGATGATTAGGCTTTAGAGTACGGCCTGAAAAGAAATAGTCCCACGTACACAACTGTTAGTGGGGGTGTTACATGTCGAGCGGTAAATGGAAGGAACACCAGCCCTGTGAACGTGTGAATTTTAGAACTATTGTCAAATCATAAAAGTTGAGAAGTTAGGCTGACCAATGGCCACAGAGGGTGGTTAGTAGTACCAAGTTCTGAGGAGGGAAGAACTGCTCGAAGTCGCAGGCTGATGATGGGTATGAGGCTGATGGAGTACCCCAAGACGATGGGTCCATAGTAGAGGAGGATGTGGCGCTGGCGATATCATCGGGTATGTCTGCTCTCTAAGAGAAAGTAAATAAAGCTATTATAAATGATCAATTTGACAACAAAGAAAGCGTACACTCCAGAACCAAGAGGAAACACCAGTTGGCTCCATTACAAGGGCATATACACCTCCACCGGCTTGTGCAAATCCTGGTCCGAAGCTGTTAGGTTTTGACTCGCCGACGATACATCCTTGAGCCTTTGAGCAATTCGTCTCAAGGGTATGGCCCGTTTGCAGAGCGTTAGTGGCTTGGAAGCACCCCGGAGTAGTGTGCAAAGCGACCTGGTTGTTCGTCATGCCGTTGATAGCTTCTATGATATCAATCTCTCCGGCGAGAGGCCATGTATCTTCCATTCCGTACATCCAAAATGAAGGCCAGACCTTTCATCGGGGATATAAGCATAAAGGTAGCAAATTGAAATTGTTCAATAAAGGGAAATAAAAGTTCCGGGTTAGTCGCACGAACCAGAAGCAAAGAATACGTGGGACGCACCGAGCATCCATATGGGATGTGGACTGCATCTATTATAAACAACGACCCAAGACCATAGCTGTCCAATGAGGTAAGCCGAATCTATTTTCAAGGAAGAAGTTCGAACATGAGTTTTGGTCATGCCCATCGCAAGCGTGAGGATGGGAAGTCAGGGACTGCACTGACGGAATCTCGGTTGACGATAGGTGCAGGCGAAATGGTGGTCGTGTTGTCAACCTTTATGACTGCGTTGCCTGCGCTGTTGACGAAAGTCAGGCCCCTGGAAGTAGCATTTGCCTGGTCCTGAAAGGTTACATTGCCTAGAATACGTGAACAAGCCATTCATGGATGAGTTTCTCAATCTTGATAATAGAAAACCAAAAAACTCACCCCAAGTTGTATTATCGACATTTCCGTAGTATGACCACCCATCAAAGAATGTCTGCCCAGAGTGTTCGCGCACAGGATTATAAACTGCCACGACGTGGCAGAGAAGGTACCCCAGGACATAAGCCACACTCCATTGGAAATTCTTCATTTTCCTACTCTACGGAGGAGCGACTACCGTCACTGGCAGCCTGGAGATCGATGGGGAAGGGGACAAGGAACGACAACGAGGTTCAGCCGGAAACCATGCATGTTTTTAGCGGGCCCAGTCCTCCGTATCATTATTTTCTATTTTGGACCTATCTCCCGTGTTTGGCGTGGGATTTGGCCGGCCTTAGGACGGCTTCCAGGACAAACAGCGGTGGTTGAATTCACAGCTTCAACGCTTCTCGAACGCGTCGACAACGTGTTACCCAAATTGAAACTTACCATCCCACTATACCCTTGCCTGAAGTTCCTCTTCCATTCATCCATAAACGCTCGAATTCAAAGCTTGCGAGAGTTCGTGCTTAGATCGAAGCAGCATAGCACTTGGGGCTCCTAAGGCGCGGGTATATTTACTACTACTGGTGCACTGGTATGCCCACCGAAATCGCGTAAGGAATCCAGATCCGGCAGAAATTTCAAACTGCCCAGCATCTTGGCGATGGTAAGCAAATTTCAAATTTCAAGGGAATATATTTCAAGATTCCTTCTTGTCTCTTGAACACTGAACTTGGGTCTATGCACGCAGGTGAGAATTTTGCCTCTGGTATATGATTCTACCAAGGATGCCTGAGTGTTGGAATACTTTGGATTCGACATCGCAAGAGGCCCGACGCCCATCTTGGATCTGCTTGATTGATGGGAACCCAATGAACTAAATGAATTCAGGTATGATTTGTATTTTGTTCCAGCGATGTGGAGAAAACGTTGGAACGAAGGAGGGCCGAAGCCATCGCCAAGGCACTGGTACCACATCTGGAGCGGTCCCGTGCCATTAAATTCCTTGAGTTTAACTTGAAGATATGGCTTTTGGGAGTCAGATGAATTTACTCTATAGATATACAATTAACCTCTAGTGCTTCTAGAGGAGTAGCTGTACCTTTATAGTCCCCATGCCGTACTTACTCTAAAAGTATGCTGTCATTGAAATTGAATTGAATTGAAACCGATGCTAAAAGTTACAACTAGTTATAACACTAATATAATAATCCAAAGATTTTTTTTACTATAATTTCTTTATGCAAGCTGAGTAGTACGCTCCTACAGCTAAATTTCGATGAAAAATGGTCCTGCGCGTGAGCGATCAAGCAAAAAGTCTGCTAGTGAAGCGTGATATAGATGAATTTTTTCGTGTGGCTGATCAATGCGTGGAACATATAGAATGGTATGCAAATTCGCTAGCAACATCTGCAGTTCATCCATTTCCATATGCAGAGACTGTGCAATATCGCCTAATGCAGAACGGTCAGATTCCTTGAGAATTACGCCGAGAACTGGGGCCACACGTTCCCAGTCATCAATAGAGGAGAGTAGGTGGGTGTATAAGGAGTCTAAGGAGGCAAATGGTGCTTGGTTCCCGGATGGCCTCAATCCTAAGATAATGTCCAGTTGTTCTCTGGGACGCCGTCTTGGGCTTCGTATGAATTTCATAACGCTGGAGGCATAGATAAATTGACCGGATGATTTCAAGACTAGTTGTTTAATGGCAGTATCGGAAGGCCAGTCTTGCAGAGATGATTTCGTGGGGTGCGTTTCTCTGATATTTTGAAATTCGGAACGAAGAAACATTTCAATATCCTCTTCGAGTCTGGTCTCGATGTGCAAATTGATGCGCCGCGTAAGAGACTGGACTTCTACTTGATCGAAGAAAGCCCGTGTCGAATATTCCGGACGGCTCGCGATCATGAAGGAGAGGGGCAGGACAGACCTCTGGATGGCATTAAAAAGCACTGATAGGATCATGTTCTGGTTTTCAGAATTTTCACACTCATCAAGAGCGTCTATGATGATGATCCCCGCAGTAGCATTTGTCGAGCTCCTTTGATCATTGTCCTTTGAAAGATGCATAAAAGGCTCCACAATTAGTGACTCAAATTGTGCTTGAATGGACTTTGAAAATATGGTAGGATCATTTTCTATAGCTTTCTCCAACGGCTCTCGAAAGGCTGGAATACTGAGAGAGAGCTGATAAGCGGCAGTCGCAACAAATCGAGTAGCATCCATCCGTACTCTGGAAAAGAAGTGACTTGCTGACAGTTTACCTCGCTCGAACAGAATCTCAGCGATAGTTTGAGAAACACTGGATTTGCCAGTGCCAGCTGGGCCATATATCCATAGGAAAGGATATTTTTTGCTGTCGTTATCTGCCCAATATAAAATTTCGGAGATAATATGTGTCCGAGTACCGGGGAGGCATCTCGGGGCATTGAAGCGCTCGCTAGAATTATAAATAGCCATCGGTGCAATGTGCTGCTGTAATATTCCCAACATGGTTTGCTGCTGGGCCCCTTGAGCTGCTCTCAATGAATATCAATTTTGCACGCAATCATCCATTCATACGTACTTTGACTATGAACAACAGGATTCCATCTGTATTGATCATCCAGGGAACACCGTAGTGAGCTTGGACTGATTGTGGGTTCATTGAAAAAATTCTGGATCTCAAGTTCTTGGCGACTAGTTATTAAAAACTTGACCAGTGGGAGCTGAGATTTGCTGGCAATCCCAGAAAGGAGTTCTAGAATTGAATTCATGTCCTCACATTCATCCAAGCCATCGAGCACGATGAATTGCGGAATCGTCTTTGTTAGGTTTTTAGAACTGGGTAGCTGCGCAATGTGTGCCAGAGGACTGACAATCAAGGTGTCGAGCTGGATAGAAAGAGATCTGGAAAATATAGTGGGTTCACGGGCTATGGCAAGTGCCATGGGCTCACAGATTTCCGGGATGACAGTACTGAGTTGATATGCGATGGTGGCAATGAGTCGAAATGCATTTTTCCTGGCGGGCACAGACCTTGAGAAGAAAAAACTTGCCACGACCATCCCATCATTAATCAACATCTGAGCGATAGAGCGCGAACTGAAGGTTTTTCCGGCTCCGGGGGACCCATACATCCAAAAAAATTGAGGTGCCTCTATGCCGCTTCTGGCCCAGTCCAAGATCTCCATGACAAGACTTTGCTCTGAGTGCGAAGGAGAAATGTACAATACATCAAGGGCGTGTTCATGCAAAAACCGCAGAGCGGCATTTCCTAGGCGCATGTCATGTGAAAACAGGTCTAAGGTGTCAAGGCATTTGCGGTAGATGTGACGATCACTCTAAAATAATAATCAATAAGTTATTCATTGGAGGGAGGGGCAAGTACCTGATTGTTCTCGATCTCATATCTAATATGATCACGAAAAGGGAGTAATAAGCAGAATCTATGGCTTGCCAAATCGACTGAGTCTTTGTGGTGTGCTAAGTTTGGATAAGCGCCCAAATCAAATGCATGCAGGTCTGAATTCGCGCTTTGTCTTGAAGCAAACAAAACAGAATGGTGGTGCTGGAGATCAAAGTACGATATTTTTAATATGTTGTTATCAGTATCAAAACCAGCTTCACAAGTGACTTGAGCTTTGGCAAATACGAGAAAAAGTAAAAGCTTACTTTCGGAATCAAATGAATTCGAAAGATGTCTGATGCATTGCTTTGCCAGTAATGCATGACTCTTGATGGCGTCAATGAAAAAACCTTTTGCTCGGTTCTTGTCCAGGAGAAAGTCCCGCAGAGAGGTATGATATATGTGAATGGCCGATTCACTGAAATCACTTCCCGCTAGAGGGACATTTACTACGGAATGCAAATCGTTGAAGAGGATTTGAACGTCACCGTCTTCATAGCCAAGAAATTTCTCGACATCTTCTATTGTCAGAATATTACCCGTTTCTCTTAGGATAAGAAACGAAAAGACTTCAAGAGCACGTTTGGCATTGTCAACAAAGTCAGCACCAAAAGCAGACTCAAAAATGCGAATATAAAGGTCGTCCAAGACAGTGAATGATTTATCCGGAGGAGTCATCCCGAGAATGAGCTCGAGTTGTGTTGTAGGCCGTGTTTTGTGCGACTTGATAAATTTCATGACAGTGTCAGCATAGATAAACTGCCCAGAGGCCTTTTGGACCAATTGCTGTACGTCAGATTCGAGAGGCCAAATTTGAGGGAGCGAAGGCCCGGATGGGTGCTCGATCCTAATATTCTTGAACTCGGAAAGGAGGAAAGACCGGATATCATCGTCGAGTTTATATTGCTCATTGTCGAGGATTAATCGTCGGGAAAGCAAATTGACCCGGTCCTCATTGAAAAATGTCCTTATACCATGTTCTGGCCGACTTACTATCAAGAAGAATAGCGGAAATTTCGCCTTTTGGACAGCCATGAAAAGGAGTTTGAGGATTTTGACTTGAGAATCGAGCCCTCCACATTCATCCAGGCCATCAATGATCACCAGACGGCGCCGTTTTCCAGCCGAGTAATCCTGGGCGCTAGGATGGTTAATGAGTTGCATAAACAGCTCGGCGATCAAATCCAATAGAGCCTCAAAATCGGGCAATAGAGGGATCCTGGACCGATCAGCAAGCCGTATAAGTGGACCATGACTAGCTTAGCCATTTGGTCTTCGTAAGATTGGTCAAAAACAAAGGCTCCTTCTCCAAAGCTACAGCAATATGTTTCTTGGACCTTCGGGACGTGCCTAGTGAGTTGGTAGGCTATTGTTGCAACTAAGCGGGTCGGATTGTTTCGGCCAGGTACTGTCTTGCGAAGAAAAAACTAGCCGCGAAGCTGCCTTCATGCGGTTCTGTGCTCGTAAGTATTTTGGCGATCGTCCGAGCAATGGTGGATTTTCCTGAGCCAACTGGACCGTTCATCCACAAGAAGGGATAATTAAGGTTGTCATTTTCGACCCAGTCGATGATTTCGTCGATGATAGCTTTGCATGTGGCTGGATGACACTTTGGACGATCGTATTCATCCTTGGAGTCATGCATCGCATCTGTTGCTACTCGCCCATACAACACTTTGAGGCCTGTGTCAAGCCTTGAGAATCAACTTATGCCGAAGAACTGTCAGCCTAATTCACCTTCGCTTGCCAGTGCCAACAAACGTCGGCATACTATCTGTGATCGATTTTGATAACCATACATTACAATGCAGGCGAAATGAACACCTACAGTTGTTTGTCTGATTCGCAGTGTTGTGGATATTGATCGCCCCCCCTCTTCCGCCTATACCGTCGCTGACGCCGTCCCCTCCACTACCACTGCTGGATACAATATTATGGTTATCAGCCTGGTAAGAAGATAAACGATCGTATCGGGCACACACCAAGACCGGCTCCTCTAAAATCTTGGTATACAAGAGGATCATGACTGCTGGGAATCGACATTGCGTGCGGGCTTGCACTGCTGTTCAGAGTGAGCTGAAGTAAGATTGACTGGAAATTCAAGAAAAAGGATCATTGGATGCCCACAGAATCGCAGATCAGAACAGGCAGCCAGACATCTGCTCGAGAAAAAAAATTGGACTTGATGATAAGTGAGGGAAAAGAGGGTCAGTGCGGCTGCCTCGTGTTTGACCTCTGGACGATAGTGTCGGCGTTAAAATTGTATCCATCCTGTAACTTGTCCGGTGATCGGGGATGCTATCTTCATTCCGAAATTAAAAATACATCTACAGGTATGTGATCCCCTGAAAGTGAACTTGGCACAGCCCACTTTCCTACGGTTACAGGCTATAAATAAAGTGGGATTATCGCTACATCTACAGCTTCTTCTCTTGCGACTCAACATCGACCTCGTCGACATCTGAGGAGGGCTCATTACTTTCTTCTTCTGCCTCTAGAGGAAGAATGAGGTTAAGGACCGCAGCGACGATACCCGCAGCGAGGACTAAACCACAGATAATTTGTAAGTAAACCAGGAAAAGAACAGGAAGGAAGAGACACACAAGGTGTGCTAAGCACAATTGTGATAGAATTGAACAACCCCTGTAAACCCTTGTTAGGGTGGTCAACCCCGTCGAACAAATGTTCAAAAATGCCAGGCTGCAACAAATCCCCAACGCCAAAAGCAAGCGCCGCACTGAGGATAAATCTCTCCCTCCTTCCAAACTTTATAAGTGCAAGCACCCTTACGCCCGAAGCAGCCACATTTGCAAACAAGAAAGTCGTCACACCACCCAACACCGGGTTTGGAATAGCTAGGAAGACTCCTGAAATTTTGCCCAGGATGCCAAAGAGGATGAGGAAGAAGCAGCACCATCGCCCAGCTCCGCGGTTGGCGCAGCGAGTGAGGGCGATGACACCGTTGTTTTGCGCAAAGACAGACAGTGGCGTGACGGTGAAAAGGGCGGACAAAATCCGCCTATGCCGTCTGCGAGAATGCCGCCCTGAATGCGCGAGTCGAATACCTCCCCTACTACATCTTGCCGAGAAACTTCAGCGGACGCTGTGATATCACCAATGGCTTCCATGGCCAGTGATACTAAAATGTATTTAGAAAAAGAATCTGCAATGACAAACGAAGCATCCACATACCATAGACTGCAAGCATAGGTAGGATCGCAGGTGGATAAACACTAATCTTAAATGTCTTGACCACAAAACGTGATAGCAGGCGCAGTTCGGATACTCGAACCATCAATGTAGCCCGCAGCGCCAGCGACAATACAACCAACGATCAACCCGACAATTATACTGATATTCTTGAGGAACGGGGAGCCGAATATTTCGGTCAAGATAATAGTTACAAAGGAGAGGAAACCCAGGCCGATAAATTCGGGTGAGCCCCAAGGCAGAGGTCGTGGCGCAAATATGGTAGGGCAGAGCTGGAAGATACCACTTGTGGGGCGAGACAGGCAGTCGTTGGAGCCCCCGCCCCAGTCGGCTATCCCGGAAGAGCCGATAAGAGACGCCCCAATCAGCAAAATGACTGATCCTGTTTAGAGCAATCAGGAACGAGATCTTCGTTTGAAATGCTAATACCGACCGGTAACAAGAGGCGGGAATAATTTCTTGAGCACCTTTGGAGAGCAAAAGGATAAAAATATTTCAAGGAAGGAGCATATCAGTGATGTGCCTGTCGCAGACATTAGGACGTTTAGATAACAAGGAAAGGCGATGAATCCTCACCCAGAACTTTTCCATAGGCTTCTGGGCAAGGTCCTCGTGTGACAGTTCCATCAGCTGCAGTAGTTGACGGGCATGTACCGTCATTATACATAGCATTGAAAATCTGAAGAAAACAAGTAAGAAAATGGAAAGTCTTAGAATCATTACTAGACATACTGCTGATGCTGTAGACAGAGTAGCAAAACTCGTTCCGACAACGGAGATAAGTCCAGTGCCTAGATAATAGCCTTTGAACAAGCGTAAACGAGACATTTGAACCAGGCTGAGGATGCCTGTACACCAAGCACGCGTCAATAAAAACTTTCAGCATAATTGAAATATCTCAGACTCACCACAGCCGATCAACGAGGCTGAAATCATGTACGACGACGTGGCAGCGTCCAAATTGAGGGACGAGGCAAAGATTATAGGAGGCGTGATGAGGCCGGCCAGCATGGCGAGAGCATGTTGGAGCCCGCTTGAGATAGCGAGTATTAGGGGCAAGTCGGCATCCAGAGCATAAAAAGCTGGAGCGCGGTCATGTTGCCTCATGAACGGAAGCTGAGGAGTACATAGCCTGTTTGTTTGAATAATCAGAATCTGAAAATCAATTTGAAAAGATGGAAGCACGTACCAAGCATAGTCATAATCGCCAAACCATCCATCTCTAGTGGTAAATTTTTTTCTTCAGCCGGCGAGCGCCGTCCTTCAGCTGCACGCGCCTTGGTGTCGTGGGTATAACTGGAGGCTCTGTAGCCCGGGGCTGAGCCTGAACCGGCGTGGACGACATGAGAGTCGAACTATAAGAGGTGAAAATAAGAGGTGAGAAAGTAAACACCCCGGGGCTTCTCTCGGTTGTCGCAAAGGAAATTATCCCACATTGAGATGGGGTATTTAAAGATATCTATCTAACAGTATGGCCATATCTCCTCTGGAGATAGAACGCTTGAAATTAAAAAAATTTGATAAGAGATACGAAAAGAACAAATTTACATTTGAACCGACCTTCCGACGTCAAATGTACAGGAACCTGGCATTGACAGGCACACGATCATATCAAACGCCGCCGCTGCCGACATTGAGGTATGTCATGAAGGAGATACACAGATAAGTAGGGAGGTCCGGTTATGGACGATATGGGAGATAATGGGAGGAGTTATTATGTTGCAGCGTGTTTATTGGTTCCACCAGGCACGAAAGCGATAGGCCGATAAGGGCCGAGTCCTGCCGGCCGGTCGCTGTATGTCCATGTTGATCCATATGGACGCTGGACCTATTTGATTTGTATTTGAATTTGAAGATCCTAGAATGGTACAGAGTGGTGTAGATGACAATCAGGCCCAAGTTTCGCAAATACGAAGACAGCAAGATTCTTCTCCTTTGTTTGCCAAATGATTTTTCTTATTCTTAGGTCGAAAATTTCTTCTAAATATCTGAAGAGGACTGACAAGGGAGTGATTGAAATATCCCAATCCGAATCAGATAACGATGAGGACAACTTGACCATCAAATATCGTGAGTCTCAAGAATATTTATAAATTTCCTCTAATACCTCTTCGTCAGAAAGAATCATCCGAATACTGGCATGACAATTAAACCCACCCCCTCGTTAACAGACTCTGACAGTCAATAATTCAAGCCGAAGTTGGAAATCTTGCTTCTCAGACCACTTCTTACTTACTTGACACTGCATTCCTTGGCTCGATTAAGGTCAATGGCATAGTTGTTTCGAAAATAATCCTAAACGCTACGGAAAGTCGTCCAATGTTAAAATTACGGGACCGAATTCATTCTACCAAGTTGCAGTTTCAACGCAGTTTAAAATAACGCAGTAATCCCTAGACGATGCTTCTGTTGAATAAAATAAGCAATTTAGATAAGCATATGATTGAGAGTCAGTCCTACAACTTTATTAACGTCTAGTAGTCCGCAAAAATTACAAACATGGTAGTAACACACGGCGCAGCCGGAGTTGTTCCTAGGAGGAAGAATCTTTCCTTTTGCATATATTCCAATACTTTCACATGTAAGGCAGAAGATCTAATTGTTAGGATATAATGTATTCGATTTCTTAATTTTGACGATACATAGAGTTAAATTACACGGAGTCAGAAAGTACACACAGTAACTAGAGAATGGGTCCTAAGATAACATCCTACACCAAGGGCACAAAGAAAGGAAAGGAAAAAGGAAGAGAGATAGAGAGAACAACAATGGAATCATCCATGAAAAAGAAACCTCCCATAATCTCATTGACAAGCAACCGACCCCGTCCATCAGTCAACAACCATCCCTTCATCATCATCATCTGCATCATCGTCACCCTCGACATCCACGCCTGCCCCTCCATTCACGAAAGACCCAAAATCATAATGCCCATACCCGTTGATTATACCCCGCCGCATACTGACGATGTCATCTACCCCATACCCACCCCCACCAGCTAGAGAATCCCACCCGCTCTCAGGCGGTAAACTCATGAAGAACCTCCGCTTCACACTAGAATTGCCAGCAGCGTCCCTGTCACCATCTCCGTCAGGGGGGGCACAAGGGTCGTAGTGCTCGTACCCGTTCTCCTGCAGGGGGATGTCGAAATATTGCCCCGTCAGCAGGCTCATTCTCTTCCGTTTTGACGCGCCGTTTCTTCCATTTACACGCGTGGCAGAAGGAGAGGAAAGGCGTGGGGAGCGCGTTCCTTGCCTCCATCTAGTATTTGAACCTGATGATAAAGAGTCGTCGGAGTCCCATGAGTGATCAGATTCGGAAGATTCGTCTGTGGTGGTATCCCCTGTTTGGAGGTCGTATACGTATTGCACGTGTTCTAGATGGGATGAGTTGAGTTGATAAAAAAGTAGGGTAAGAGAGGTAGGTGCTTACGAGCAAGTTCCTTATCTAGTTCATCCTTGGCGGATTCATCGTCCTTGCTAAAGCCGAGGTGCTGACCTAGACTTTCTCTTGGAACGTCCTGCATCTGTACAGATGGAGGGCCATGAAGGCTCTGCAACTGCTCTAAAACCTTTTCCCTATATCGAACGGATAAATACGTCAGAAACCATAAAAAACCAACACAACGAAGTGAGGATAAAAGACTGACCTAACAATATCGATAGAGCCATCCTTTACGTTCAGATCCTCCATATTATTTTGCGGAACCTCGAGCCTATATCTGGGCCCAAACCACTCGAAGTATGGATTCCAAGGTAACATGGGATCAATATCGTCCTCGATTCCCAAGGCACACGCTGTTTCGTATGCCCACGTCCGAGCAACGTTCTTGACAGTGTACCCGCCACCACCAACCATAATGAGCGGGATATTTTGCTTTCGGAGGAACTGCGCACACGACGCGTGCCCGTGCATGGTAATGTTGAAACAGCCAAGCTTGTCGCCTGCTAAGGAGTCTGCGCCGCATTGGAGGACTACTGCTGATGGTCGGAAAACTTCGAGAATCCGAGTGACGATCTTGAAAGTAAATAATCAGAAAACGAACTGAATATGGACAGCCATATTAGCCTCACCGGCCGAAACACGCTCTTAAAGGACTCGTCAGTAATTCCATCTTTCAAAGGAACATTGACTGCATATCCCTTTCCTTTCCCCCTCCCCCTATCCTCGTGGGACCCCGTCCCGGGGAAATACTCCCCAAACTTATGAAAACTGCAGGTCATCACACGATCAGTGGTATAAAACGCCTCTTCTACGCCATCTCCGTGATGACAGTCAATGTCAATGTAGAGAACGCGAGGGTACGTCCGAAGAAGCTCCAGGACGCCTAGGACGATGTCATTGATGTAGCAGAACCCGGAAGCCTCTCGTTTTTTGGCGTGATGTAGTCCACCGGCCCAGTTTATTGCAATGTCGGCGGCTCCGCTTGTTATACGTTGGGCTGCTCCTACAGGAAAGGACAAGGAATGATTCAAGAGGAAAAAAACAGTGGGAGTGACTGGCTGAACGCGTACCGATCGACCCTCCTGCCGATATTGAACAAAACTCAAAAAGTCCATCGAATGCTGGGTTATCTTCACCGACAAGAACTATGGAGAGCAGTTAATTGAGAAAATGTAAAATTACAGCGCAGGGCAGTAACAGACACGCTCAGCAAGGAAGCGATGCTGCTCTTCTGCATAAAGGAAAAGAAGAACGTACACCGCGTCCCAGAATACGTCAACTTGTCCGCCGTCTCAGGCGTTACATTTGTCAGAAAGTGGACGTACTCGTCCGTGTGGAACGAGGACATCACCTCCGGCGACGCTCGCTTGGGTTTCTAAGAAAAGCCCACACCGATCCAAGCACAAAAATCAACACCTTTACCCCAGACCCAAAGAACACCCTATAGAGCTCACCAAAATGTGCATCTTATCCAACATCCCATAAGCAGTGACCAAATCATGCGTAACTCGTATTCGGTGTGGCTTCATAGGGTGACCCAATCCGTAGGTGTAGGCCCCAACGTCGGCTGCAAAGAAAGAAATTTCGACAGGACTTTAGCTCCACTCATCCTGAAGGAAAAGTACAAAGATCGCGTACAATCATAGTAGTATGCCACCTTCCTCTTTGACATTGCTGATGCTAAATGTCGTGGCCGTCGCTGTCGGGAACGATGAGTAAGGTAAGAAAATGGAATACCCTTCTGCTCGCCGTTCCGCACTGAGTGTAATTACAAGTCACGTGATACCAGTTCATTTACTCGGTCCGGCAACCCAGACTCACTCTCAGTCTGAACTTCTGCCAAAGCTTTTGAACGTCCTGCGCTCAAGTAACACTACAAGACATTATAGTATACAGTACACAAGTAAACGACAATGATAAATAGCCAAGACATCTTTCCACATTAGTGTAACCTCGCTTTCTTCCTACTTGAACCCCCTCCAGAACCATAAGGATTCCCGCCACTCAAGCTCGTAAAACTGGCTGAACTACCGGGCTTCGATTGCGTCTGGCCAAATGGTGCGCCGATCATCCCATGCGCACCCTGATGGGACGTGTTCTGCGGTATTGGAACCATTGAAGGAGCTTCGTCCTGGGTTATGCGACGATGAGGTGGGATTTGATGTGATACTGCTGTGTGGAAGGCACTGCGATTCAAATAGTCATGAGCTTAGGGGGGAGGAAAGAGAAAATTAGACATACTTCCAAGTCGGCTTGGGATCTTCTTGGAACCATTTATGCCGCAGAGCATCCTTGGCTGTTAATCTTGTCTCCGGATCGTAAATGAATAGTTTTTGAAGGAGGTCGAAAGCAGCCATATTACCCGTTCTGGCGTGGGTCCAATCATATAAACGATTCTGAAAGCTGGTAAAAGAAGGCCGGTCAGCGAATGAAAGAGGTCAAATAATACGGAACCCCCACTGGTCGAGACGTTTCATGTTCTGATATTCTGGCATGTCCATTAGGCTTGGCCAATCCTTCTCTAAATTCAAATTCCAACGAAATAGGGTCAGCGACAGGTTCGAAGGAATGCAACAGAGCGCCACAAACCATCCGGTGTTCCAAGAACCTCAAAAATCCTTAACAATTGATCCTTCTGGAATGGGACATTCTTCTTCGAATCCAATTTTGCCTCTTCACCCTTAAATATCGGTCTAAGGCTCAATAACTCCGCCATGACGCACCCAACAGCCCAACAATCAATCGCCTTGGTATAATGTTTCGCACCCAACAACAGTTCCGGGGCACGATACCAAATTGTCACCACCACCTTGTCGCCTGCGAAGAGGGGTTGCAGAGGCTCGTAGATGAGCCGGGCAAGCCCTAGGTCGCCAATTTTCACCACACCTTCGGAGGTGATGAGGATATTGGCGGGTTTGAGGTCTCGATGGAGGATGTGGCATGAGTGGAGGTAGATGAGACCATTTATCAGTTGATAGACCAGAGATTTGAGAACTGCCGCAGAGATCGTGGCTCGTAGGGTTTGCGAGTGATGATGTATAATTTGCTGTAAAACGACGGAGGTGTGAGATAGTGCGTATAAAGCGAACTGCTGAGTTTCACAAACCAAGAAATCATGCTCCGCGTATTCAAAAACCATGTAGATAGATTTGTCCTCCAGGATAACCTCCTTCAAGGATACTATATTCTCATGGTCAATCTCCCTATTCAACTACAGAACCAAGTCAGCCCACGAAAATTCTACCTAAAGTAAAAGAAACGTACAGCAATCTCCCTTATCGCACTCTGACTAATCCCAGTGTAAGTAACGACGTCTCCCTCCTTATCCGGCTTAAACTTCTTAATCGCATGGACAGTATCGTCCTCCAAGCTCTGGGCCTTATAGACCCTTCCATAAGTACCAGAAGAAATAAATCCTAGGATATTATACTTGGATGCCACGGAACGGTGGTTCTGGTCCCGCTTGGCTCGGTACAACTGCATGGGGTCATGTTGGAGGATGCCAGCCGACCATTCGTCTAGCATGGTAGGAATCAAGACGTTAATGAGCTATCACTGTCAGTGGCTACTGAACATGGTAGGATGAGAACGAAGACTCAAGTGGTTGGAATGACCACATCATCACCGGCAGTATTTGGCAATTCAAAGCGGGTCGCAGGCATTTTCGCCAAGGGACCTGCCCTTAGTTATAAACCTCGTGACTAATATTCTCCCAACGCGTCGAGCACGATACGCGTCTCATCAGTCCAGTTGAGACAAAGAACAGAAATTAGCATTCAGGTTTATATGAAGTTATGAGAAGTACATTTGTTTGCGCTGACAGGCAGCTATTCTATAAATTCTCTGTAGTTATCATCCCCATACAGGCTCGATGATGTTTTATGTCGACTTGAAAATTTATCAATGTACATTTCGCCATTCTCGTCAATTCCAATCACAGCCAGGGTCAAAAAAGTTTCAGGGTTAGCGTCCTCCGCAAACCGTTCTTCGTTCTGCCTCTGTGAGGGATGGCACCTTGTCCGTGGACAAATAAGAACGACAACTCATTTGGATCATATCTGAGTCTGCACATGTTTAGATCACCATTGGCAGAAATGGACATAGTGGTGCACAGTCCAAGATCCGTAAATGCTTTGCCGGTAAGCCAGACTTGCTTCAATTTGTTGAACGAGGTCGCCAAATGGGTCTCTGGCATCTCCGTCTGACGCAGTCGACTGTTTGAGTAAACAAAATGTCGACATCATTGATGTGGCAGTTCAGTGTGAGCCGTTGTTCCAGAAGTGGTGCGTCATGAAGAAAGAATATGGAAGAGGGCAGGAGGGACGATGCCTAAGTTACGTCGAAAAATATTGCTTTGCACTGAGGCACGTGGAGTTTCCAGTGCCTGCAATAGCTTTAACCCTCCTTCTTTCGATCGACTTCTTCACTTGTTCAGATTAAAACACCAGGACTTCTAGCGACGCATCCTCTTAATTTCTGGACCATTCAAAAGCGTCCAGCATCTCGGGGATGGATCTCGAGCTACATCAATGACAATCCTCTTCTGGCATTCTCGATTTTGGGCGACAGAATCGCGAGGAAGTTCGCATGCATATGCAATATTGAAGGGGAATAATGAAGATGAAGATAACTCAGAATGTATCCAATACCTAGTTTGGAATACTCCTGGCTCTATAATGGTCGGACGGAGGCTGTTGAGGTGTTTGAAAAGTGGATACCACATCAGCTGCTGGTCTGGTCCAGGAAGAAGAGCGAGGTGGTTATCTAGGATAATCAAATGCAGTTACAAGTCGAATAATGGGCGACATGGTTAGGGGTTCCCACCGAACCACAGGGATAGGGTTTTGCAGTACTACCAAGTCATTCGATGAGACACCTGTCAAAATTTAGTTGATAAGTAATGCCAAAGGACTGTTGCCAATGAGAAGATGAATCAGTGAGAGCATTTTAATGAGGGATAAAATTTACAACATATACACGCTGTTATGGGGATTGTGAAAGAAAGGTATTGACAAGTCTTGGTTATGGTTAACGCCAAATGACCTGCCTTGGTTCTAATCACATGATAGCATTCAGGACTTGGGCCCTCGGCTACGCTCGGTGGCTTGAACCTTGTCAATGACATCTATTCCATTCTACATGTATTGCTCAAAGTTCTGCTGGAGCCAAAGGGGAATCCTTTTGACCCGTTCATATACCCTTCAAATCAATTCACTCGGGACAAGGAAACAAGCATCTCCAGCGAAAGTAGACCACCGAGTGGCATTACTCGCAGGGCCAAATCAGCATGCAGTTGGTTTGCTCACCATAATCGCACCTATGGTCTTGCTATTTGGATCGGAGGCCCTTGAGTCCGCGTCAAATTCAGTTCTCGCATGCAAGCAAGCTTTCTAGCTGAGTTCATCTGTCGCGCATGGCGAAATACTGGAAATCGACACAACCGCCCGACCTGCCACGCCTGCGATATCAATCTGGCTAAGGAGGAACTGGACTGAACCTGTGGAAACCCATGAATCCGGATTCTGACGAAATTCGTTTCGACTGGTCCTTACTTGGGCCCGATAGCTGATCCTCAGTCGCTTACTGGCAGGGCTACCAAGGGATGTGCTGCTTGGGATCCTATTTTTGACTGAGTCGTTTTCGTTAAGAATTCCTTGTGTTCAGTACTAGTGGAGCCTGGAATGGAGGAAGAGGTCATTTTCAAAGCAGTTAGCAATCGCGAAGTACGTGATGTATCAAGACCCGTCTGTGGGGATGATCTACTTGTGCAATATACTTAGGACTACGCATCAGAGCCTTGGAACCTTGGTGGAAAGAGTTTTTGGAGGAGTGCACATAGTGGTTCTTGCAAGCATGCGCGAAATTGCTTTGCGGAAGATCTCGTTTACATTCACCTCGACCGCTTCGAATCTTCACAAGCCTTTACTCAGGCGGTCTTCGATGCATTCATTGGTAGGCAGAAAATGGTTATTTTCAAACGTGACTGACATAATATTTTGTAGTACTTCTTTATGTAGTGAACTTCACCGCGGCACTTTATTATAGATAATGTCTTGATGATGATTCGGATTTTGCGAGGACTACATATCGCAGATAGAGACCAGTCCTAGGCAACATTTTCGCTACGGAGGCTTCATAACGCAATGAAGCTCTCGTCAGCGGCTTGATCGGGATATCAGCAAAGCAATCTATCTTTAGAGCAACGCGTTACGCTCCACGTGAACTATGACAATGCACTAATTGGTGAGAATAACACGAAAAGGCCGGTTCGCACAAACCGCCATGGTCGCTACAAGTCCGTACCAATGCCTCACACTATCACTGCTCATCCTCCCGCCGCTCTTGATTACCACCTACTTTATGGCGGCGTTCCCAAACCCACCAGCGCCGATCTTAATACACCCATCCTTGGCCAGCATGCCGCCCACGTCAAGATCGTGGTCAATATACCCCGAGGACTTTTACTCGAACGGAGGATATGCCACGTTTCCCAATGGAAGGGTGTGTTTTTTTGCTCTGGGTAATGCTTTGGGTTACATTTGGACGTTGTTTCGAATTTTTAGGTTCGGTATTGGCTTTTGGGTCCGGAGAAAGGCAAGAAGGTGAGTGTGTGATTGATTTCTCTTGGGCGTCATTGATTGAAACTCTGCCTTGTTCTTAATCATAGGTCGTTCTGATACACGGATTGTCAATTCCCGCTATCGTCTGGAAAGATGTGGCCCCCAGCCTGGCCGCGCGTGGCTATCGCGTTTTGTTGTACGGTGCGTTGCATTGCACAGCAAGGGTTACGTGAGAGTGCCAAACACATTTGCTGAAAATTTCTTTTGCTGCTGTACATAGATCTATACGGGCGAGGATACTCTGACGCACCGGTGACGACTTATGATACCACATTGTATACCACGCAACTCGCATTGCTGATGCAATATCTCAAATGGGACAAGGCTAACATCGTCGGACTCTCAATGGTTCGGTTTGGTTATCTGCAACGTGTTAAGTCCCTTACTGATTATCTGCATATTATGATAGGGCGGAGCGATCGCAGCGGCTTTTACAGCTCATTTCCCCCATCTTGTTGATGAGGGCGTTGGGCTTATCGCCTCTGCTGGGCTTATAGAAGTACGCGTTTTGCAACGTTGCTCTTGTTCATTCTGCATGTCTCATTTTATCTTGCATGTTCATCCTTTCGTGTCTGCTCTCACTCTGGTCGTCTCCTTCTGTTTCACTTTTGTTCTGAACGCCGATTCTTCTCAACGAATCGTGGATACTGCGCGTTTATTAGCCAACACATATCTCACGCACGGCCAAATTTATGTCGTCTCCCTTGGTCCAAACTTTAGTGTCCAGTAAGCCAGTACAAGTAAGTGGTCTTTTTATAGTCCATCCCTTTCTATTTTGGTCTTCCCTTCGTCCTCTTTGATGACTGTAATTAACATGCTCTCTCTGCATCTCTAGATGTACATGAGGAATCTGACGGACAGGAATGCGACCAAGGATGTCGACACGAGTAATCCTGTTATCGAGGTATGAACACTGTTCAGCCATGTTCTCATTGCTTCTTTTTTGGCTCACATTTTCCTACCAATAAATAGATCGTGCGTCTGCAGTCGGCACACCTTCCGGGTTACAATAACGCCCTCTCGTCATCACTTCGTGATGGGCCTATTCGTGGGCAAGCTGCATCCTTCCAATCGGCTGGCTTTGAAGGTAAACGGGTATTGATCTTACACGTATGTGCCTCTTCTATTTCCGTTCAGATTCCCATCTGCTTTTAATTTTCTCGCTTTCAATATGACATGCTTGCTGATTGGGTACTTGATGAAATAGGGCACAGAGGATGTCACTGTTAACCCGAAGTACGCCGCTCAGATTGCCGAGCTCCTTCCTGCTGCTTCAAATAAGAAAATGGTCATCGTCGATGGTGCTGGCCATGATCTCTGTGTGAGCCATTCCACGGATGTTGTGGATGCACTGAATGAGCTCTTGGACGGCCGGAGTTGGAAGACGTCATGAAATGGAATGTCAAGACGAACAAAAAATTCAGCAAGTGCACAAGAAACTATGAGGAAATCTCTTGGACCTACGATTTGTGGACACTCTACGTGACCGCATCTTCTATGGGCTGTTTTAAATTTCTTTGGCCGGATTAATTATGGGTTTTCCGTCTGCTTTATTGATTCCGCAAGACCTTGTCTGGATTGGATTGGCCATTCTTTCCCTTCATCCTCCTTTCGCTGTGTTCTGCCTGCCGAAGCAGAAGCTACTTTGGGCTATGGTCATCCTCCACCGCGACACCTCTCTTCGATCATCACCCTACCTGAAAGCCAAAGGCACCTTTCCTCACCCCTCTTCACTTCTTCGCACCCTGCAACGGCTCGATCAAGCCCGCCACTTTCAATGGTTTTCACGCCTTTCGCCGACCACTTTCCTCTCCATTCCACCCTATCATAGCTATTCAATTATACCCCCTTCCCTAGGCTGTAGTGACGCCGCCGACGAGGATGACAGTCACCTAGAGTATCCCCCCAGGCCAGTTCTAATATTGATTATCTATTTATTATCTTTCCCTTCTGACCATATGTGTACGTATTTACCAAGTACTCTTTGTTCTAGTCGATTATGTAGTTGCCTTTGTCACTGTTTCGTTCTCTTCACTGGTTGTGGTGCCATTTCATCTTTTTTGTTTGTAGTGTTGTTTGTTGTATTAGCTGTACACCAACCTATGAAAGTTTCATCTTTCACTGTGTGTAAAAATAGTTGGGCTCGGAAGAGCCTTGGAGCTTGGCAACTCATTCAGCCAGCAGAGCCAGTCAAAGTACTCCGCGAAGCTTTGCAGTTTTTTTTAAAATTCTACTCCCTTCCATATGAAAATGACATCGATAATCTTTTGAAAGTGCCAGCGGCGGTTAGGCCGAAGTATCATCGGCCTTCGTCCGATTCCGAATGGTCACTGGTATCCAGACCACAAATGACTCACAAGTCAAACTTGCTCGCATCGACATCTCCTACAACCGTTCTCTCTTCTACTTTCCTCTTTCGCAAACTCGCATAGAAAAGAAAAAGAGAGCACACAGCACAGCTCTGAGCCCTCCTCCCGGCAAGCAAAATTTATCAGATAAGCGCAATCACGTGGAAAAAATGTGAGGTTTGCGGATTCTCAATCTCATTTCAATTTGGCTTGCAGTTGTGTGTTTCGACTCAACGTCGTCGCTGCTGGCCACCTGCTGTCGGCCATGAAAAGGAAGACTAGCAGCTGTGATCCAACACACAGCTGCAGCCAAACCGATCTTGGACCCACATCCCGCTCTCATCCGTCTTCCCCGCACCCCCGCACCATCCTCATTACTGACGACCCTTCTACATCTCATAGATCTCCTCAATTTACGAGCAAACATCCGCGAACAGGCATGCAGCACCCACCGCCGTCTTCTATTCCTGTTGGTGTACTAGGGGCTACTGGCACAGTGGGGCAGAGATTCATCACTTTGCTCGCTGCTCACCCTTGGTTCGTGATCAAGGCTCTTGGAGCTTCGCCTAGAAGTGCTGGGAAGAAATATAGAGAAGCTGTTAATTGGAAGCAGGCCCAGCCAGTTCCTAATGTTGTTAAGGATATAGTGCTTGCTGAGTGTACACCCGGTGCTTTTGAGGGATGCAAAGTTGTCTTTTCTGGATTAGATGCAGATGTTGCTGGAGAGATCGGTAAGTTTTCCTTTCTTGTGCTGGCGTTTTCGTTTGATTCGATAACCTCTAGATTCTGACCTTGTTTTCTTTCAGAGGCAGCCTTCCGAGCTGCTAATCTTGCCGTATTTTCCAATGCTAAAAACTTCCGTCGGGATCCGCACGTACCCCTGATCGTCCCTCTCGTCAACCCTTCTCATCTCTCTATCATCCCTCAACAACAGTCTCTTTTCACGCCACCCTTAAAGCAAGGCTTCATCGTCACCAATGCCAACTGTTCGACGACAGGGTACATTATACCCCTTGCAGCACTGGAAAAGTCCTTTGGTCCCATTGAAGCAGTGATGGTCACCACTATGCAGGCCATCTCTGGCGCTGGCTACCCTGGTGTCCCTAGCTTGGATATTCTGGATAATGTGATCCCGTATATCGGGGGAGAGGAAGAGAAGATGGAGTGGGAAACCCTTAAAATCCTCGGTGGGGTGAGCACAGATGACAAAGGCCTACTTGCATTCGACATGCACGCGAGGCATCCCCTCCGCGTGAGTGCATCATGCAATCGCGTCGCTGTCATAGACGGCCACACCGAGTGTGGTCTCCGTGCGGTTCGCTAAGCGGCCTCCACCTTCACCACAGCAAGTCCGGGAAGCTCTCGCATCTTACACCCCTGATGCGCTGGCTCTGGGGTGCCCATCCGCACCTAGACACACGATTGTGGTTCACGAAGAGCCGGACAGGCCCCAGCCAAGGCTGGATAGGTACTATCAAGACGGAGCGGGTGTGAACGTGGGGAGAGTGAGGCAGTGTCCGGTGTTGGACATCAAGTTTGTGGTGCTGGCCAATAATGTGTCCATCGGCGCTGCGACGAGTAGCATCATCAACGCTGAGTTTGCGGTGCTCAAGGGGGTTGTGCCATGTTAAGTCCTTGGCCCGAAAAAGTTGCTTAGAATTTAAAAAGTTGTACCTTACAATGACGTCTAACGAAATTACTTCATATCGGTGACGAATCTGGAAGTCTATTTCAGGCCTAGTCCTTATCCATGCATCTGACGCTACGATTGACAGGTTCTGTTTCGCCTTTCGACTCCGTTCTAACTATATATGGTCAAGTACATGCCTAAATTAGCCATGATCGACATTGACAGGCGTTATTTCGTGCCTTTCACTGCCTGTTATGGCTTCTTTCCATTTTATCCAATTCTACCCCATTTACTAACAGACCCTGACGCTTGGCATTTGTCAACCTTCCTTCCTCGGATTTAGCATTGCAATCACATAATACTATCACTATCACATGCCTTTGAACAGTATTACAATTAGTCTAATTTAAGTGAGCGCGTTCGTCGTCTTTACTCTGTGCTTGCTGAATATTGCATCCTGATGAGTATATCCCCAATGTTTCCTCATTCGGCGGAAACTGCATAGAGTCTGCGAGCGTTGAAGATTCCGAGTCCAAGCGCTCCTCGTCCCAACTCCCAGATGTTTATCTTATCTTATCTGGCACATCAAGTCGGCCAATTGAATTGCAGGTTTAAGCACAATTCTCTACATCGCAATGGGTTAGTACATTCCGATAAGTAAAACGTATCCTTCAGAGACGCAGACAAAGCGGAATTTCCAAAAAATGCCCAGCTTAATCCTACATCCACTTCGATGTAAAGCAAAGCCGATCAACGTCTCTACTTCCGCAAATTACTCCCCTTCTCTAGGTTAAGACCATAACACTTTCAGTCCGGTTAATTCCTTCAGAAACCCTACGTCATACATCTGATGCGACACGACATTCCGAAGATCAAGTATTGATATACTGTGTCCAGCATTTCAGTGCAACATCAGGAACCAGAAGAAAGCACCGGAGGCCCGAGACGATCAAGCGTAAGGGAGCAGAGGGCTAGGAAAGTAACGAGGTCTGACGGCAGCTTTCCACTGAAATGGAGGACCGCCAGGACAAACAATGTTCAAGTATAAATTCGAGGATATCATCATAGGTCCGGGCAAAGTCCTCTTTCACCGCGAAGAAATTCTAGAGAATCTGATTTTGAATATCTCGAGGGTTGGAGAAGGTTGATTAAGAACCAGCGTCAGCATTGGCTTAGAAGATGTTGTGATCGTCAATATCAATCCTCGGGCCTCTTCCCCAATGCAGACGTAAAAGCGAGAAAAAAAAAACCTTGCTTTGGCGCTGAATAGAGCCGTCAATCCAAAGAGGGGATTGCCCGTCTTTTCCACTGGTAGCTTGACCTTGGCCCTTACATTAATTTATCGTGGGTAAAAAGTAGATTTCATAAAATATACGGTTACTTGTAGTCCTTTGAGTCTGACCAGCCATCCTTACTAATTAATTTCAAACCCTTCACTCAGCTCCACTGTGTTTACTTTCGTCGACTTGATGATTCTTCTTCGCTTTTGTCTTCTTCTGCCTCGGTGACTTCTTCTTCTTCAACTCGTCATAATTTTTTCCTACATCCCTGAGCCGGAATTGTTTGATCGCTTTCTCAGCAGCCGCGTACTTCACCTCCTCCTGACTAGGTTTGCCTCTCCATTCAGCCGTTACACGAACTTCTTCTTGGCCATCCACGACAATAGCACAGCTAACTTTACCACCTTCTTTGTTAATGTCATAGTCAATGGTCTTGTCGTTCTTCTGTGACCACATTGACAAGCGCGATACGGGTGCAGCACGTCTACGTCATCTTCTACAATGTGTTCGAGAAGGGGCATTATGCCAAGGGTGTCGAGGACACCACGGACGACCAAAAGGGATCCATTTGAGTCTAAAAATATTGCCCCAATGATACTCTCTATCATGTCGCTGAAGAACTTAGGCGCCTGTAATCGAGTAAGGGCCGCCCAAGGGAATATCGTTCCCTGCATCAGGCTCTGGTCTATTTCGTCCCTCCATTTACAATAACGCGTAAATGTGTTCAGCTGGTCTTCCAGAACTTTGATGCTTGAGTGTAAGAGACATCGCCACAGGTAAATCTCCTGGCTTTCGTGTACTTCTTCGATCACCACCTTTGCGTATCCGTTGCCGTTAAACCCTGCATTTGGGTCTGGGCGTGGCATAACTGTGTCGACCTTCGAGCTCATTTTCAAGCATATGAAAGATAAAATTTGCGCATTCACTACCGCGCTTTTCCTGAGATGCATATGGCCTGGACTGTAGTTCTTGCCGGGGGCATGGTATAGGTATTTGTGACCACCATATCTAGAACGGAGTCGCCAAGAAACTCCATACGCTCGTAGCTCGGTGTGTGGTTATCCTGTTGATAACTTGCGTGCGTGAGAGCTTCAATAAGCAGTAGTTTATGAGTAAATGTATATCCAAGCATGTTTTCGACATCGCCAAGTTGGGAGGGCAAGTTGGCAATTTCATCTGAGTTAAGAACTGGAAACACGGGCCAAGATCTGGGATATCCTCAGAGGCAAAGGCTCGCATTTGATTCCGATGTCGAAAAATTTGATGCATTCATATCCTAATGAAAGGCCACCGTGCAGAAAAGCAGCACCAATGGTAGATTCAACCACGTCCGCCAGAACTACAGAAAAAGATCATTTAGGATAGGGGCGATGAGAGTTCTTTTAATCACTACCTTTTGTTGACAATTGTTGGTTTTTTTTTCTCTTTTTTTCCTTTGAGCCTTCAGCTTCATTTTGAATAGCTGAAGGCTCCGCGACAGGTAAAGGGATATCATTGATTGGACTGCCTAAGGTAGTGAAGTATTTTGGTTTCCACTTTTTACCGAGCATTGGATCTGATATTCCACTATAAATCCGTTTTATTTCGTAGCTGAAAGCACGGCACACCTCTTATAATCCATCTGTACATCTCCCTTTTTACATTCTCCTTTGCAAGACGCCCATTGGATACCGCGTGGTCTTTCTTCCTAGTGAGGTAACCTTCATGCCACAGTGGGTACTCAGCCATTAGCTGAACGCCTGTGACAAACTTGAGCACTGTATCGCCAAGAGTCTCCATGCGCTGATAGTTTTGCCGTTCACCAGATGCAGGCGCCGTTAATGCGATTGTTAGCAACGGGAGCGCAAAAGAAGAAAGAGGGCTTGAATGGAAAAGTGTCTTACGTAGTGAATTGGCCGTAATCGTCATGGAAAGTGATCTGAGGACGGAAGGTAGGAGAAAACTAAACTCAGTTTCCTCGGGCGACAACATAACCACTCCAGAGTAACGCGTTAGCAAGTAATGAACCACTGGAGATTTCTCGGAAGTGATAGAATCCTCTAGTTCCACGACCTTCTTCTGAGCCAGAGGAATGAGGAAATTGGTCCTTGGTGGATAGGGTTCCGCGACGAGCAGTGGGTACGTGATCTCGACATCAGATAGCCGTTTATAACGTTCTCTCAACTTGTCTTCTTCTTCCGTAGGAAGTGGATCGTATTGCCATTTCACAAACTTAAGTGGCCGTCCCATCCCGATTTGCCTCTGTACCAAGGTCAGGTCTGTCGGATGCCCGAATTCTTCGCCAAAAATATCCGCCCGTACTGCCAACGGATCAGAATTCATTTTAGAAGTGGCTTCCGAAATGTTGGAAAGCCATGATCGTCGCGTATCCCATTCTGTGCTAATATCACTCTGCGGTAGGAAAAGATACCCAAAATCGACATTGTCCCACTCCATACGGGAACTATTGAGGCCCCAGAATATCCTCCTCGTGAATTCTTGAGCTTTCGTTATTGTAGCACTATCTGGGACGAACT
This sequence comes from Gymnopilus junonius, assembly GCA_015501075.1. NCBI lineage: Eukaryota > Fungi > Basidiomycota > Agaricomycetes > Agaricales > Galerinaceae > Gymnopilus > Gymnopilus junonius. The sequence goes on from JADNYJ010000157.1 coordinate 37,868, forward strand.
TTCCACCAGAACGAAGAGAAGTCCTGACGGGAGGAAGGCCAGGACGATAAAGAACAGGTCCAGACTGGATATCCAGTGGTACTGCTTCCGACTTCGTGAACAATAGTAAGGGATGTAAGCCTTCCAAACAAAGCTCCGAACAGTACCAAAGATTGTCAGAACTGTCTTCTTCGACTGGTGCCCAAGGATCGATACTAAGTGAGACCTTGGCGAAGCCTGATCTTTTCTCGACATCAGCCAGCATAGCTTTCACTTCATCTTCGAGTTCGGGTTCCATGATACTTGTGATCGGCAGGAGATTGTCGTTCAATAGGCCTGCTTGATGAAGGGATGCATAGGCTTTAAAAGCAGAGTGACGATGAGCGGAAATGATTGACTTATATATCCTATCAACGGTGAACTGTCGTTCTGGGAGGGGCAAAGATCGAGGCAAGGTGACAGAGGATCCATACGGGCCTGTATAAAGGACTCGTCCACGAGCTAGATTGTCTATAGTATGCCAGCCTTCTGCGAACTCAGGGGGGTCAAGGTCATATAAAGGACGGTTATCTGCATGCGCCGAGTTTGGAATAACGGCGCAAAATGCGTCAGATGTGAGATAGCGGAATGGAGTGTCAAAAGAGCTCTATAAACATTGTCAGACTTTACGGTTCAGTTTCAAACAGAGAAAATTTACCCGGTAGATTCAACTTTTAGCTCCAAAACCTCTTCCTCATAATCGTCTTCCATGATAATGTCATCCACTATGAATGATGCATCTCGAAGAGGATCGTTGTACAGGGCAACCATCTGGCGTTCCAAGTCTTCCCATTTCGCAACATAGCCTTGCTGTTTACCGCCCTCTTCAAACATGAGAGTAAACGTGCTCTTCCTCTTTCGAGCTCTGCCCCGACTTTGGGCCCAACTTGCCATGTTAGGTGGTGGGTCCCACCGGATGACGCTGCAGCATGCTTGAATGTCTATTCCTTCTTCAGCCACGGCAGTAGAGACGATAAGGTTCTTCTCGCCAGATTTGAAATCCGAAAGTGTTGCATCCTGAGATTCCTTCACTAGGGTACGTGTAATGTCCATTATGGAATGGCGACGAGAGCTGTCCGAAGTGCCTAACAAAATTCCAATTGAGAATAAGTTCTTCGTGCGCGGATGGTGCCTGAGAACCTCTGCAAGGGCAAGGACTGCATCGCGGCGCTCAACGAAAATGATACCGCTATAAGTTTCGTTCCTCGACTCGACTTCCACTTTTTCGACTAGCAGGCATTCAATCAAGGCACGAACTTTGTCAGAAGAATCATCCCCAATGTCCTCTGGGTAATAAGACACCGGAGAAACCACGACACGTTCAAGTATGCCAAGTAGGTAAGCCTTCTCCGTATGTTTCCACGTAACCATTATGTTATCGAAAGGATTTGCTGCTTTCTTGGCGCGTTCCGTAACTTGCCATACAAACCAATCCGCGGCCCAGGATCCGAGGTCCTTACAAATATCGGTTCCAGCACGTTCAAAATCACGAAGACCTTTATGTGTGAATGAGTCCTGCTTGGAAATGACTTTAGACAACTTTTGATCGATTCTCTTATACTCAGAAGATCCAAGCGTAGCCCTGCGTAGTTGGTTTCGAAGCGAAATGACGTAAGGATCATTTTCTATGTCGAGTGTTTTGATGATAGAGGACAGACAAGCTAAATTGGTGGAGAATGGCATGGTTGTGTCGTCCTGGCCGTAGTACATGACATGCTTGAAGGTAGGACGATGAACATACTCTGCCAACTCGGAACGGTTACGACGAGGGGCCCTGATTGTGCTATCAAGATTGCTTTCAATTTTCCTGAAAAATGAAGTGTCAGAAAAACTACTAATAGGGGAGCAAGACTACGGACTCAAACGCTTTTTCAACATTTCCACCATAAATAGGGCTCGCGGTGAGCCCCATTACCATAGGCCGCACCGCTTCTGAGGTGACATCAGTGCGAGGAGACAGATCAAAATAGAACTCCATCATAATTCTGTTATAGGGGTGGTTCTCCACGGCGTGATGGGCTTCGTCAAACACCAAAAGGCTGATATCTTTGCCCATAGATATATATCCATGGCGAAGAGCGTCAAGGAATACCTGGGGAGTCGAAACCATAATGCGATGTGTACGGAGGACTCTTTCCCACAGTGCTGCGTCCTTCCACTGATCGGGCTCGTTAGAACCAGATACTAGCCCAACTGATACGGGAAGATAGGTTTCGATCACAGATTTCTGTTGCTCGCACAGTGCCACAGTCGGCGCAAAAAACCAAGAGATCTAAACCAACATTCAATAAAATGCCACTTAATATGAGAAAGAGGTGAAAACAAGCCTTCTTGGGCTCTCTCTCCATCTCATGCTTCAACCTCAGGACCGCGATCAGAGTCTTCCCAGAGCCTGTGTCCATTGCGATAATGATATTTTTCTGAAGGCTTTCATCGAGCATTTCTTGCTGATATCCCCGAGTAGCAGGCATCTCTTTCAACTCTACGGTAGAAACAGAATGATCCGCCATTGTTGTCAAAGTCCAATGTCGTGGTTGTGGTCAAAGAACGAGTCCTAATCGCTGAGCGCTTATCGTTGATCAGAAAGGTCAGGTGGGGTGATGATGGTCAAAGCAGTGTTACTCACGACTGCGCAATCTGCCACAACAATTGACACGATTGTGCTAACTGTCTCGCTGGGGTCTGATAGACCTCGGCCTCAACAACCAAAGTCAGGCCACTGGGAACTTCCTTGTCCTTACAGGTAGAACTTGACGTCTTGGGCATCGCATTTTTTAGATGAAAGCATTAGCATTTACTGAAGACCGGCACAAATATAAACAGAGGCGGTCAGCGAGGAACATAGGAAAGTTGGATACCCTACCAGAAGTACTTACGCCTGGAACCGAATTGGTCGGAAGATTGCTGGATGATCTCAACGGTCACGCGCACGTATCGTCACGATATGTTCCATGTCACGTGCCGTACCCAAAACGCGTCGCGCGACGCGAGTCGCGATAGCTTAAAAGACCTGGCGGGCAAGCAATTGCCCATACAGATCAAAACGAGCTTTTTATATATACAGGCTCATTTGGGGCCATTTGGACAGTTTTTGCCCACCGTGAATGTGATTTAGTCTAAGCTTTGGAAAAGTAACAAGTTGTCACGATATAATTTTAGTGACCACTGACCGGTCAACTTAAAAGTTAAGAGATCAGATTTTGGAGCCATAAAATTGAGTCAAAAGAGAAGAACAGGGGATAAGTTAATGAAATAAAAGGTTCAGGAACAATAGAAGCATCATCTTGGAGTTCAGGTTATAGAGGTTATTCGGAACTTCTGTTCGAACGAAAATGTGGAGCCTTCGGCGTCCCTAATTGGCTGAAGGTGCCGTTTTTTAACCTTCTAACTTGAGATGATTATAGATTTTGTTCGGACAGAAGGTGTAAATAACCTCTAAGTAATTAGAGATCTATGGACTTGCTTGCTGCCGCGCGCAGGCCCCAAATCTTCAGAGACGAGCTGCCAAGGTCTGAGCTAGGGAACAAAACGAGTGAACCCATAAGAAGGAAAATAAATTATGCGTGGGACCCGGTATGAGATCTCACCGGAGGGATATCTCTCTTGGCTACAGACTGGATATAGCACGGAATATCGCACGCAGGAAAAAATATTATTCTGAAAGAATTGGCAAGTACGTGGACTAGATAACAAATCATGGATTATGAAGTGATATACGACCATGCACAAGTCAGTGAAATGAGGGCCTCTGAATATAACGTTATCGGTAACTCACCTTTATTAATTAATAAGGCAGTAAGATTCCGTTCTAATGCGCGATACGTTACGTTTTTAATTCGGTTCACAGAAATGATGAGACGCAAAGCACACTTGAGCCTGAGTAGGCTGAATAATCTTCCTTCGCACGGGCAGAAAATTATTGTGCCGTTTATAGGTAGAGAACGAGTTTTCTCCGAGGACCGATAAGTAGTAGATACGCGTAATACCAGTCGAGGAAGCCAGGCTAGAAAAAAAGGTCCCCTCACACGTACCACAACCCTCAAAACGTTGGTCAGATCGAAATTAATGACACGCTTTTGAAAAGAGGGACGTATCTGTATCCACGAAAAGAACTGAGTTCTGGGCGCTGTGAGGAGCGCCTGTGAGGAGGTCAGCGGACCAGGACATTGCCAGGACGGAGTGAACCTTAGAGACGTTTCCTCGCCGTATAAATAGGTGCCTCTCACGCGTGGCTCTGGGTGGTTTGGTGGATTGACCTTTCTATGCCACTCTTGCGATCAAGCGTTACATCGAACAGGCACACAGCTCGGCCAGTTCCTGTCTGTCAACGCAACTTCAGCAAGCAAGGACGTAAGTACAAGGGAATCATCTGCACACCAATTATTTGAAGCATCCCCGTTTCACAAACGTTACCGCTGCGAAGAAGAGGACCGACCTGGAAATAATCTAAGACGCCTTACTAACCCCCGTACGAGCCGCGAGGAAGTATAGCAAATGTATGGATGTAGACTGAAGACTTTTGCTCGAGATTTGTCAAGGTTTCATATATGGCAAGACTGGTAAAAGAGGGTGCACCTTGGTCGCTTTGCGAGGTAAGATGCCGGTTCGGCCGTACTCTGTGTCCGTAAAATCGTGACACCTTAAGTACTACGCCGATGCCATCCCGTTGAGTTAACATTGGTGTATTGGTGACCGCCGAGAATTTGGCATATGATCTAAATAAATCACGTTGTCGGTGAATTGCAGAGGCATAGCGACCTTGGTACTTCCGCTGCCTGAAGTGATGCTCTCTCGTCATGAGAAGGGGTGGGAAGCAGATGTGAATGACCAATGAAAAACGGCGAGCCGATCTTCACACCGAGTCCCGGGTTTTTCTCCTAGACCCGTGTTCACCAACTCATGGAAATGCTGAAGATCAATACCGCAAGATGAAGTTGCCAAAGCAAAAATTTCTTGAAAGATCACATGTGCAGCCTGAGTGTAAAAGTAACAAGTTGGCACCTCGAATGGTGAATACTCGAGGCAGAAGAGTCCGATATACGGCGAACTCTAAAACGAGATTATCCTCGCCTCGTCAGGCATTTCTGAGGAGACATGATGGTAGCAGACTGAGATTCTGGAGTCCGAGTTGAAGGTGTCTCCAAAGTGGCAGTGCGCGCAATGATGCTCACGTGCAAGAAACTTATTTGGTTTGGAAGCTCATCACAATCAACGACGAGGAGGGATCGTCGTCATCGTTAGTCTTATCGTGCAAGCGTCAACGTCCTCAACCATGGCGACCCCTCCAGAAGCCACGGCAGCACAGCGCATGTACGCTCCGAATGTTCTTGCAAACTCTTCGATACATACAACCAAATTCATCTCTGCTTGCTTTGCAGGCGCTGCGGCAGGCATTCTAGGGCTCGAAAATTGGACAGGGTTCATCTTATTCATTGCCTCCACACTCCTCACGCCGGAATCATGCATACAGTTAATTGCAAGGGGAAGCCTAGCAAGTACTTCCAAGAAGGTGTGATGGAGATCGTCAATCCTGGTCAGGATAATGCGTTTACGTTTGTGCTTGCTTGGACTTTGTTTTACGGTATGCCAATATTTCCCTCAATGAAGTCGGGTTTAATAAATGAGCTGGGAACTATAGGTATTGTTCATGGTATGTAACGTCATTTTTTTTATTTTCTGGGATCAGGATGTCTACTCGTCCTCATGGTCTTCAAATTACGGAACCCTTTCTACTCTATTGCCCAATTTTTCATACGCATACTGACTCAACCCTTTCTGTGGCGCAGTTTACGATTGATCTCCTTCACCCGCACTTGTCCCTTCTATCGACGCTCAAGCGAGAAGCTCGGGCATATTCCAGTTCTCTGGAGTCGTGTTTTTAGGCGTTGCTGGATCGGCCCTTTCCTATTTATTCCTTCCTTATCTTGCTTCAAGTTCCGTTTCTGTATTTACCTCATGTGTGTCCACGTTCTTCTGGTCATGCTCAGTTCACCTGTCTCCTGGACCCATCGTGACGGCTCCAACGTTCAGAAATCGAGTTCGATGTGTCCGGAACGTGCAATTGTCGCTTCCTTAGCAATGAGCGTCGCAATAGAACCCTGTAATGTCGCATGCAATGACGTCAAGAAATATGGCCGGACGATTTTACAACGGATACATATTCGGACCCAATCTTAAAGGGCAATCCTAAAGGGTGTACGTTATCTTTTCATTCTCGGAAGTTTTTCCTTTTCTTCAGTGCCGTATTTTGAGTTTAGATCGAGTGTCTGGCAAGCATCCTCGATGTCTGCAAGGAGGATGATTTCAGTGCTCTAGATGGGCCAGTTCATGATGCGTAGTTAGATTATACGATGTTCTCGCCCTCGAGATGCGACGGCTTCTCATCTCCCATCGCCACCAGCCGTATATAATTGGACGGTTCTCTCATCTCTAATTTTTGCCTACATAATATCATGGACTGACCGGATCAATGAAAATAATCTGGAAAACTGAATAGCAGCAAGGAATGACAACGCAGACTCCACTAGTGGTACGTCCCATTTTCATATAGTCACATTTCTTCCCCAACGAACGTGTCCGAGTCCGAATTTATTCACTAGGTGTACTTAGCATATCATTTAGTGTCAGTTCAATGTCGGATCCATATTTCTGATATCGTTGATACCAGTGATGGTGAAAGCGACGTCACGACATGCCCTGACATGCCTGAGCAAAGATGGTAATAAAATCCCTGCTCCTTACTACATATGCCGTATATAGGGGGGCAAAAAAGGCGAAAGTTTAATCATCAATCCGGGATCTAAGGTTTATCAAATGATCATCTACGGAAACATCATATCCGTGGAAGAAATCCAAAAACTCTCGATCGAGCAGAGAACTTCAGAGAAGGCTAGAGAAGGAGCTGTCTTTTCTTACAGAGGATTCTTAATCGGCAAGTAGGCAGGTAACCCGACGAGCTGGTGAAAAGAAGGTTAATATCCAATAAAGGTTCCCCCAACTATAACGTACCTCCCGAACTCGTTTTGAAGACTTGGCTGGAGCAGGCTGGAGCTGGTTTGAAGACGGAACGATGAACCTCGGATCACAAAAAAGGATATCGATGCTAAAAACCACGCATCATAGGGTTAAAGTGAAAGAGGTTTTCTGACCAACCATTAAGGATGAATTGTACGTAGGTGAACTAAGGTGGCCCAAATAATCGAAGCAATCATTTGAGGAGAGAGTTTGACAGATAATCGCAGATTGCGATCCCAGATTACCGAGAGGTCGGCCACGTGGTGGACGCGGCTATGGAACCACGCGACAGAGCGACCTGTCATTTTGCTTGGATCCAAGTTGAGCCCATCCCACACGTGGCAACAGGGTGGCTGTGGCCGTCCTTTCTCGTTCCGGTTATTCCTGGCGTAAGGAGAAGACAGAAAAAGGAGAGCCAAAGAACCTGAAAAACGGAATCATTCGGTCTGTTCAATTCCTGCCATCCATCTCTTCTTCTTCCTCTTTCCTCGTACCTTATTTCCTTGCTCTTGCCTCGATCTCCTCCGTCCTTAAGCCCTCGACATAAGTAATGTCTTCATCCTCCGGTGCCCACACACTTCTCCAGTACGGAGATGATCCTCTCAACCATCGATTCATAGATCATGAAGGGCGCCCTGCGTTTACGATGTGAGTGATATTCCTAAAATATCGCGCAAACCTGTGCGTCTGATCCATCTCCCGTCGTAGACAACAGGTATGGGGCCATCAGCATATTGTCTAGCCGCCTCACCGATGACCGCTCTCTTGGATTCACAGGTTGAGCGAAATCCCAATCCAGTCGTCCGTATCACGCGCGAAGCTGCCTGGTCGTCACAGCATCCAAGCATCATGGGCCCTGATAATTCATACCTATATCTTGGTCCAGAGAGTACGGCTGGCTACATCATTTACGGCAGTAATCAAATAACCATTCCTATGAACTTTTTCCTCAGACCTGGGAAACGGGAAGGGAGCTTGTGAGTCATTTTCTACACAACACCCTACATTGGTTATTTTTTGCATATCAAGCCAAGGACGTTAGTGCTAATTACTGTTCATCCAGGTCCCGATACTTCAGGTGTCAAAATGGAAGGGATTGCAAATGGAGGATTGGGTCGCATCGCATGGAGGTTAGTGCCGTCCTCATGCTTTATCATCCTGGCTATCGTGATGATGATGCAGGCGGCTTGAATTTTTATCGATTGCATCATTGCTGATCTTATCTTTTCAGTGCTTGGATGGTCGTACAACGCTTGCGACATGGGAGGTCAGCCCTCCGAATCAGGAGTACTATGCACGCCTCATCATCCGACCAAACGCCATGCCTCTAGTCACCGAAATTTTAACGACCCTCATTGTTAATCGAATGGCTCTCGCATTAGGCTGGTAACTGCATACCAAACTATAATTTACGACCCACTATATGTGTTGACGTATATGGCTCACATCAATTTTTGTATCGATATATTGCTCTCATACCTGCCTCCGTAGCTTTCACGAAATATCTCCCAAATTAGGCATCTGTACTTCTTGGTTCCAAACGTTACGATGTGATTAATTGCGGACCCCTTTGTAGCGCTCATCTTTCCTGGACTGCCTTCGAACGCCGTTGCAATAGTTTATATAGCAGCTTAAGCTTGTACGCCTTATCATCTAATTGAGATACTTAATTGGCTCACATTTCCCTGGCTTGTTTTAATTTGTGAACTATCTCTGCCTGATCCTAAATTACTTCGACCCATCAAGCCCCTGATCTGCCCGGCATTTTAACCTTCTTCCTTGCGTAGATCCTCCTGCAGTTCTGTCAAACGACCAAACTCGGGTTCATCTTCGAATTCACGGGTACGACCGATGAATGTCCGCAGGATGCTACGAGCCTGCGATCTCCACTTGTAACCTTCGACTCGCGGCCCGAAATTCCTCACAATATCCACAATTTCTTCCACCTCCGTCACGGCTTCTCGCCATTTGGCCGAGTCCGTCTCGCCTTTTTCGATAGTCCCAGCAATACTGCACCGATACGCATCAAGATACGCCTTGATGGCTTCTTCCCATTTGCTTTGCCAAGAAAGCAATCGAGCATAGGCACGGAAGATACGCGGTGAAGATAATCGTGGAAGAAGCGTTCTTTCCAAGAGATTGAGTACACTTCGATACAGACCATGTCCTTCGTTCGGGTTGGGTACAGCACCTTCCTCAGCTGCTGCTTCTTCTGGGTTGGGCGGTGCTCGCGTGACGGCTTCAACAAGGCGGTCCAGTACATCTTCGTCTACTGTCAGTGCTCCCGCTTTGTCACCTGTTTGCTCGACAATACGACCAAGAGCACGGCAAGCTTCTTGGAGTTCTCCGACGTCCATAGCCACGATCATGTAGTTGTACCACATGCGCCAGTTTTCGTAGCTATAACGTAATCCTTGTTTAAGCGCGCGGAAAGCGAGCATTTTGTTCTCGAAGGGGATCGCCTCCGAAGATCCATCGATTTCCATATTCTAAAGCCCAGGGAACGTGAAGTGAGAATTTATTTCTACGTCCACACGGCTAAAGTCTCAGTGGCGCTCTTACCTGCGATTCAGATAACGGAGAAGTATGCTCTTCGTTGACGTCGAGCTTCGGTTTGCTAACGCCTGTCCGAAGATACATGCTCGCGAGATTGTTCCAGCTCTCTCCGTCTTCTTCATCAATAGCTACGCAACGTGAAAAAGCGTCCTTCGCTCCTTCCCAATCTTCTATTCGCATGCATGCGCAGCCGAGTATAAACCAGGATCGTGTCAGAAGGGGATTAATTTTCACGGCCTGCCTCAGACAAGATATTGCTTCCTGGTAGTTCGCCCGTGCAAAGTAATAACCGCCCAGAGAGCGCATTGCTCGCCCTGAAGTCTCGTTGGATAACTCCCATGCATGCTTGTAATCGTGCTCAGCATTAGCCGGATCAAGGTCTCCCAGCAGGCACCATAGCTTCGCTTCTCGGGTTGCGTCTTGTAATCTCTGGCGTTGGACTGATGGCGCTTTACCCCGAGAAATCACAGCCTTTGCTTCCTGTTTTCTTCCTTCCAAAAGATCGCGAATGACGGCTATTCCCTTCTCAGGTTTCTCCAAGGCGCCGTAGCATTTGACCACATCCTCCCACATTTCTAAGCGCTCGAATATCTCAAGCGCCGATTTAACGACCCCAAGGCTGAGGAACCTTTGCGCCAGCTCCTTCTCCATTTCCCAGCTGCTCGGCATAGGAATTGAGTGAAAGAAAAGAAGGCGTTCGGAAGCCGAAGAATCGGAAGTCGGCATCTGGTCTATTAAAGCTTGGAGTTGGAGCGTTGATCGTTCCACGGTGCGCGTGCGCGAGGATTCCAAACGCGAACGTAGTAACAGGGCCATCGTGTGGACAGTCCAATTTCTGGGGTGTGAAACAACGCGCGACACGTAAGGGGACATTTGTTCTGTTGTAAGACCGTGCGAGGGTGATGTGTTTCGGACATTGAGACAGAGGGAAAGAAGAATACATTGGTCGAGGGGATGAAGGGGCGGCTGAGCTGAAGGGTCGATGTGACTCAGGCTCGATCCAAGTCCTGCGGACCTAGATGATGTGAACTCTGTTTGTTCTAGCAGGGTGTCGTCGTTGAGAGCTAATGTCTCTGGAACATTAGTGGTGTCCTCCCTGTCAGGGTTGGTATTTTGGTCATTGATTGTGTCCTCCGCTTTTCCTGATTTGATAGCTCCATCCGAAATGTTCAACCGACTCTCGGCAAGCAGAACGAGTTGGGAAAGTTCGGTCTCTTGAAATTTTGTGCGTCGACCGAGGGCTCCGGTCAATTCGTATTCCAATCCTGTGGATCTAGCAGCTTTGACGAAAAGATCTGCCGCTGAGTTGTCGCGAGAAAGAAGATGTTCAAGTAATCCGAGTTCCAGATACATGCGACCAACAATCTCAGGCTCTTGCGCCAAAGAAGAACGCAGAGGTTCTAGTAACTCGCGAAAATCCACTGAATTGGGTACTGGGTCATCTAAAACTCTTTGGCGGACCATTTCTACACGAAGCCTCCACCATGAAATCGATTGCATGTGTTCGTAATCCAAACCCACGAGAAGTTGGGCTGCTCTCAGGAATATAGGCACTTTCGCAAGGTGGTATGCAGGTTCACCCCCAAATGCCAACTCCGATATTGCTTTCGCATGGATGGCTTCTTCTGTCCAAGCCGTTGTTGCATCGGCGTTATCCGACAGGATTTCGAGAGGATTTATATCAAGGTCAGGGCCAGTCCAATTGGCCTGCACGAAAGCGTGCAAGCAGGCGACTGCGATAGCCAAACGCGTCAGTTCTGCATCAACTTTATCCTTTTCTACAGGTTTTATAGAGATGTCCAACAAATTTTGGAATGATAGATCCGGATCGTCAGACACAGGTCGGAATAGTATACGCGCTTTGTCGGACTTGAGGACATCCCGGAAGTGACAACCGACTGCTAGTCTCGCCAGATCAGCACCTGAAGAAAGCGACGGTTCAGGGATTTCAGAGTCCCATTTGCCTCTGAGAAGAGATTTTTCCACTAAAGCAAGACTAGCAGCGTTCATATCGTAGCAAGCGTTCAGTTCGCTGAGCAAGCAGATTGAAAGATTTTGGTCAGGCACGTGCTGACACTCATCTTATCAATCATTTCTAAAGATGGCAATTGCTCATTTCAAGCCAATGGCAAGCGACAAAAACATCCATATCGAGTTTGGCTCTTTCCCATAACGTAAAATTTCCCTGCGCCAACAGATCCACGTCGAGTTGGTAGCCGTTTGGAAAACAGATCCCTCAGGCTGTCGTAAACATGACACTGCCCCTTGAAATTAACCTTCTCCACACCTCTTGGCATGGCAAAGTCGGGTCACTTGAAACGACTTCGAATCATTGACACATGGGAGTGAAATTGGGTCTATAGATGGAGGTGAAGGGGCGGTCAAGCGCGGAATCCCGGGTCCGCAAGAGATCATCTTTTTGATAGTGTGTATTTGACTCATTAGAACATAAGGTTTCGCATTTAAGCAACTACTTAACTTGCTGGTGAGTGGACCAACGTGCAATTTAGCCCTTCACTCTACCCGCGTTAAATGCGTAAATCGCAAATATAGGTGAGGCACTCCTAGATAAGCGCTTTTAAATGGATAATAACTGGCTTCAAAGCGCTAAAGTTTCGAAACATGTGCGAGAAAATTCTAGTTCCAATTTTGCGCCAGGCTCCTGGAGCAAAGCACAGGATAGTATCTATGGTGAGGTAAATATATTCGGGTGAATAATACAAATACTCATGTGGATTCGTTTTCCCACCACGAACTCGGGAATGTGCTCCTCTTCGGAAAACTGACGATACTTATGACAGCTTACGACCCAGCCTCGTGTTTGCAATGTTCTAGTCAAGGCATTCTCGGATCAAAACGAACGCGCCTGAGCATGCGCAGACAGAGACGGTCAGTTTCCGTTTTCTGTCACTTACCCGATATCACTCGGTATATTTCATGCTTTTCAAATTTCAGCCCCTTACACATCCTGCTTTTCCAGATTTAAATCAATGTCATCGATGGAGCTTTCACAGACAGCGTTTCAAATCTATTACTAGTAGCGGTGCATATGGTTGCTGGGACAGAAGGTCCAGCTGACCTATCGAAATCGATGACCCGATTCAAGTTACGTACTTTTCAAAGCCTTCATGGAGCATAGAATCGTTTCTGGTGTCAAGCCTTGAAAGGCGCAACATTTCTATTTTCAAATATGTGCGGTCAGTTTTAATAGTCATGACTTGTACCTCTTCGATAACTTTCAACAAAGATGGTGAGGTAAACCGAAATAAGACAATATCTCACGTAAAGAATCAGCGTTCTGATTTCTTGCAACTCAGCTGATCATGATTGTCCGTTCCGACGGTAATTCCATCTGTCATCAGAGGTCCTCGGAAGGTACTGATCCCATTCCAATCGGACAAAGGACAATAAAAAATCGCCTTACGCGCCTAGACAATTGGGTGCATTACCTCATCGGAGTAAATTTTTAGGTCAATTTCTGTAGGTTATACAAGTTTAGAACGTTGTCAACCTCTCAGAAGAATTGCAAGGTGAGGACGCGAACGACTAGTCATTATTTCTGATTAATGATCAACTTCGAAATAATGGAGATCCTGATACTTATTACTCGATGGTGCTCCGAAAGCATCCTCCTGGGCTAATTTTGTCTGGCTGTTAAATTTGACTGTTCGCTTAAATTTCTCTTCATAATCAAGCTGGAGCCCATACGGTAGTTTATGTTCAACTCCCGAGTACAGTTTGTCTTGACGAAGGTCACTAAAAATGTCTAAGCGTAAATCCTCTTGAGCTTATATGCTTAGGCACTATACACGAAATATGTCTGTGCTTCTCATTCCAATCTCGTGCTGAACACTCCTCCACCTCCTACTGGCCACCCCTGAATATTATCTATTTCAAGGAAGCGGTTATCTTATCGACTCCTGAAGGTCACGTGCGGCCCATCGTTGAATTACCGGTCTTCTGCACCTAACCTTCCTTCATAAATTCATGACCCAACCTCGTCTGAGTACTGTCTACGATTTCTCGGACCTCAGGCTACACTCAGATGGAACTCGAGTATACCAGAAGTCTACCAATTTAAGACCGGATCTCGTCAAGGTCACCACTCGGAATTCTCGCTTTAATTGGATTGCGAAAGAGGCAGGAGGTTCCGCAAGCGTTCCAAGATTCAGAAAGAAACCAAAAATCTCTAAAGAACGGGAGGAAGATGGGGAGGTGGACGTAGATTTGCCGTCTCAGGAAGACGAGAGTACTGGAGGCAGCCAGGAATCGTCCGAAGAAGGTGATGATGTTCGGAAAAATGGCAAAAAACGCAAACCGAAGCGAATTGACACGCGGAAACCAAAAAGGCTAAAATTTGCAAAAGATTATGGTTATCTAGACTCGGAATCTCATCGACCCGCTGAGAGTGCTGGTGAAGCTCCTGAAGCTCGGGATTACACGATCAAACTTTCCGAGCCTTCTGCGGTACGTAGCCTTTGACAATGACAATACTATTTACACTTATAATGGCAAACACGCACACAGGATCTTTTGAAATGTATCCATAGATTCGCATCTGAATTCTACACTGAAAGAGGCCAATTATTGAATATTTCGCGCGAGTATAGGAAGGAAAGGAAACAGCGAGCCCTTCAGAAACGCGCCAGGAATGAAAAGAGAGCCGACAAGAGGAAAGAAGACCATGAGGATTCGGCAGCCCCTTCTGGTTCGGAATCGGAATTTTCAGAATCAGAGACGCCACCGCAAGATGCTGACGATAATTCAGAAGATGAAGAATCCAGTGGACGAGAGGTATCAGACGGTGGCGAGAATGATGAGGGAGGGTCGAGCAGCAAAAATACAAAGGGCAAAGGAGAGGCAAAATCCAAGAAACCATGGAAGCGTAAAGGGCGTCGTCGTACCGACAAACTCTATACAGATATGTACAAGATGTTCGACGGTTCTGCCATGATGGCTCTTGGTATGTCACTTCAACTTCCCATTGTCATTTCTATTTACTTTTACTTTGCTAAGGAATGCTGGTGCAGGAGCAAATTGCTCATATGCTTAATCCTGATGTACCCGACGGCTGGGAAGAAGAGATGAAAATATACTACGGTGACGTTCAAGATGACCTAACCGAATCAATTGAGCCGAATGCTTCTGTAGACAAGGCCGTCTCTACTGGAGAGGGCCCCGGAAGCGGAGCTCAGGATGAAGCCGGTGTCCCCCAAGCTGCCTCTCATGGAAAACAGTTCGGTAGTATGGGTGCAGAGTCCCAAACTTCAGAAACCACCAACCGAAACCCACTCCATCAGTTTGATAACACTTCTCTGCTTTCTCATTCAGGTCCAAAACTTCCACCGCCGGCACAAATGCGGTATCTGATTTGGAGCACGAGGTTGATGAAGATGATCCTATTCAACCATGGTCAGAAGACTCTGAAGACAATGAGAATTCGGATTCGCAGGGTGGTGTTGATTGACTCGCTTGGGCGCGGCCATGATAACGCCATCTTAATACTGTGTAAAGGATGACTGAGTCGCCTTGATCAACTTTGTGACATATACACCACATCGAGGCGATTTTTTGTGCCATAGGATTGCTTTGTGACATATCTCGCTTGTCTCTTGGATCTCTTGCCCGTGATCAAAATCTGGGAGTTAAGCTGTCAAATATCTGGTATGTCTGCTACACTTGCATTTCTAAACTTATGTTCTGACGAACAATCCAGCGCGGAAAAGTAATCTTTCCATGGATTGACGGTTTGCTCCTCGGTCTTTAGGCGATCCGGGTGATCGCCATGCATCATCGTGGTGCGGGCAGTCTTTGTAACACTCCGTTGTCAAGTGGTTGGTTTCGCGAGGTCTGACGGCGCGGGATTCTGTTGCAGAAAAACAGCCACTGGGAAAGACCTTCATTGGATGATTATGCGGCGGCGGAGAAATTAGACAGATTATGATTGTTATATACAGAATAAATGGTGGTTACTAAGAGGTTTTTTCTTTTTGCTCCTTGAGCATTTTCAGTGTTTCCGAAGTTGTAGGTATTGAAGGGTCGAAGTCGGCTGGGAGGGTACCGTCATCCCAACTCCGCATGATGTTCGCGCCTAGGATTCCCATGCGATGTGCTGGAAATATCTTCAGGCGTTCCAGACGACGCTCTCGAAGTTTATTCTTGGGTAACATGCCTGACACTGCGCGGCGAATAATCTGAAGAACACAAAACGAACGTGTCAGAAAACATAATCTTTGCATAGGGAAAATAAACACGGACCTCATCAGGATTCTTGACCACCATGTCTTTGTAAGGTGTCTCCTTCAAACCACCTGCATACATTGAATGTTTTCGGAAGAGCAACTGCTCCGCCTTTCGTCCTGTTACCTTCACCTGCCTCGAGTTGGTTACGATAACGTAGTCCCCACAGTCCACTAGGCTCCCAATTAACATAGAAAAGTAAGACGGGTTTAAGCGACGCACCACTGGGGTCGTAAATGGGCTTGTGCTTGCCCATCAACACCAATGCAATTCTCTCAGCCAGTTTACCCAAAATGCGGTCTGATGCATCAACGTGATGCCAGACTCTTGCATATGCAAGAGCAGTCTGCGGAGGACATGGTTAGTCAGAGGATACAGAATAAATTTTCAAAGAGACTCACATTGCCGACGGCCTGTGACATGTTGTGGAGGACGACAAGGACGATGTCGAAGGGTGCCTAGCGGGCGTCGGATGCGGGATGAAGTTTTTTTCCCACGAAAATATAACCACAGCAAATTTGAACCATTTCGTCGTCGTTGTCGGTTGAACCCACTGCAGAATAACTATTTCCTCCTTCCACAGTTATCAAGAAAAAATTCCTATGCACCAAATTCTCGTGTCTTTTGTATTCTCTGAACCGACACACCATAGACCAGGTTGAAATAAAATATGGACCAACATGTTTTGACTGACCATGTACCTAGTCGTTACTCTAGCGGCTGCAATTTAGGTTCGCACAATGGTTTTACTTTTTCCAGAGAAAGAAGCGTATTGAATATTACCCCTGCAGTCCTTTTTCGGAGTATCTCCTCTCATGAATCCAGCTTCTTTGGCCTGATATTGATGGTGACATCCACCAGTGTGTTGTCCTCGGGAAACTAGTAATTCCATAAGATAGAATGCGTTCTCTTCGACGACCGATTGTTTCCAACTGACGGGGATCCAGGTAGCAGAACCTTACCTTCCCTTAAGCCGTTCTTCCAACATATGAACTCATTTTCGCTAAATTCAACTCTCAGCCATGATACCATTGGCACCCTAGTTCTGCCCTCCGAACCCTGTTCCAAGCGGTCGTATCAAACTTAGAAGAAATGTTCACACACCAAATATCAATCCTGAAGCCGGGATGTGATCAGTGTTCATGCCAAACGATGACTTTTGCGGGCCTGGGGTGCTCTTTTCGTCGTCCTCGTGTTTGTAGGGTTGGCGGCATCCACCGTCTTCACTGGATCGTGGCAAGTGGGTTCTCATCCACTGCGGCGTAAGGCATCTTTTATGATTCCCGAGCCCCATTCCTTGAAAAATTTCGTACGGAGTTTTCCTACTGTACCATTTCTCTGGAAGTCAATGTTCGGTTTTGTCCTCTGGGCCGCCGTGAAAATGAACATTCTCTCGCCACGGTGTTGTCCCAAATGCGCAGGGGCCTCTGTTATCTGTATGATTCATTTCCTCCCTGCCTTCCCTCGATTGACTGACATTTTCATAGGCGCACAGGTTATGACTATATGTCCTTTTTTTCACTTGTTAAGGCCTCTCACTGTCTGGGACTCGAATTGCTTTATGCGGATGCGCTTCCTATCGTTCACAAGTAATTGTAGCTTACTGGATATTACATCAAACTTTCGGCCACGCGTGGCACTGTGGAGAACTCCAAAGCAATCCTCCCACTGGATCTCATCTGCCATGAAGTCCTTGAGCGTTTGGATGCGCGTTTACGGGCCCGGAAAAGGTGCAACATTGTCAAGTCACTGATGAACCTATGATCTCAACATCATGATAGAAACTCGACCACGGTTTCACATTTGAATAGCATCACATCGGGTGAGTCTCGGTGGAATTTTTTTCGTCTCTGGGCCTCTCAGATGCCCGTAATCTGATTCAAAATGAACCTTATCTTGCATTGAAGCCATCTATCAGAAAGGTGTCAGCAACCAAAGCGTATCTGGGAAATCTCCCTTACTTCACCGCCCATCTCATGAGGAATAATGACTGTAAGGCCGCCAGTAATCTTTCAGTCCATAACATGGGACCTTGGTTGCTTTCTACTAACTTTCTCAAGCTCACAGAGCAAATAGAATTACTTGCTAGACGAAATTATCACATCAAGATTTGGCAGATCTTTTTCACCTCTCCCAAGGACACCGACATCGGCTGAGCGAACGTATTCGCTGCCGTCGAGAAATTTCGGTACCTGTGCAATCTCACTTCGGCTCATCATTCCGCACTTCACAATCCATCGGTACTTGCCCACTTCGCTCCTGGATCTGGTTCCTGACAGTGTTTTTCAGGTACGAGCACTATTTAAATTCCTTGAGATAATTCCTTTTTTCTATTCGATCGACTATCATCCTTGCTATTCAAAGAAAATGGGCCAGGAAAATGGGTATCAATGCTCACGGGCCAATGCCGTCGGACCGCTAGGGAACGTCAGTTGATTCAAAGGTCAGGATCTCAACTTCACAATGATTCTTCTTTCCAACATAAATATTCTAGGTAATGAACTTCCGCGGCTTCCAGTGGTCTTCAAAGCCGTGAGCCTAATTGACGTCCCTTCCCTGGTGAGGTTTTTGTTCTTCGGCGTAACCTCAAAATAACCTTCTACGAAAGACCGCCTGACGGAAGCGAATTTTCTGAGTCATCCTTTTCTCAAACTAAACGGGTTTGCGGCGTCCGTAAAGCTCCTGTTCAATAGAGAGAGAAAAGTCAAAACGGGGACAAATTTTCTCTCAATGACTATGGCACAGGGTCCATGGCGCGTGTGGGCATCCCGGATCGCTGTGGAAGAAACGAATGAAAATGACGGCACGCCTTTCTTTCCCCGCTTTCTTTTTTCTTAGCGTAATCGATGTGTTGCACTTATCTGGGGAAGCTCACAACCTGCATGTACGAGGGAAACGGAGTGAAGTTTCTGCCCCCCTTGTTCTCGGTCCCACCAGCGCCTGAGTGGGAGTTTTGTTTCCTTTCATGTGCAGACAGAAGGCATGGATAAAAGCCAGAAGATACAGAGTACTTCCATTACGCAGAGCTTATTTTTATTTACGCAGAGTAACGGGAAAAGCCTGTTCCGAAGAAATAAAAAGTATTGTTAGCAATGCCAGCGTACTGTAGTACAACTAGCCAGCATACCATGCCTCTCGTGGGCTCCTTAAATAAGATATTGGTGTCTGGCATGACAAGTGACCGGTGACCATAGAAGGCTAGTATAGAGTCGGGAGGGCGCAACGGTCGACATGGCAAACCTCATTTCTACACATCGTGGTCAGCGAAAGTTACAAGAGCCAAAAGGAGCCGTTATGAGATTGGGTCTTTCCAACGTGAAAGTGATGATATTTCATCCAAACGGTCACGCCAACGGATAGCAAATTCGAAACCAATCTATTTGCCGTTAAGAACCTCCTTAACAAGCACATCTCTCCTCGCCCTAGCAGCTTCAATACACTCTTTTAAGACATCCCTCTTCACCCACTCTCCGTTGCCATCTTGGACATCCTCGACCAATACGGATCCTAGCTGCTCGAGAGAGATGATTTCACCCCCATCGCCCAGTACGACAGAGATGGATGCGTCAAGCAGCGGTTCTTCGAAGGCGGTTGGATCCGCAAGGACGTATTTTCTTTAAGAAGTGTCAGACATGAACAACAAAGCAAGTAAAAAGAGACATACGAGTCAAATATCCCAAAGGATGTTGCTATTGGTACACTGTTTGCTAATTGAAGTGGAACGCGTGGTTTACTTCGTGAACAAAGGGTTTGATGTGTTTCTGAGTCATGTTTCGCCTGTGGTAATGTCGCTAATGACAAAGTCAATGATAAGATTCACCAAATAAACACAAGACTTCAGGGATACACGTACTGTTCCTTAGGGCTGCAACCATCGCCAAAAGAGTCGCGTCAAACGCGTTTCCGTCGTAATTTATACAGGTTGCGTCCATGTAGAGTACCCAGACGGCTTTGCCACTTTCTATGCATAGAGAAGACAGAGGAAGAACATTCGATCTGTAATAGTATCAGCATGGAAATCAATGTCATGGCTAGGAGAGCGAACGTCAAAAGGGCCTGGTTCAACCGTTCGGAGAGCACCTGTGCTTCTTCCGAAGGCGGACCAGGCTTGAATTTTGGAGAACACATGGCTGGGAGGTCCAAGTTGGGCACTGAAATAAAATGAGGTTCATCAGTCCATGCCGCAATGCTTCTAATGAAGAAACACAAAAATTATACCCAAAAATCCCTCGCCTTCTCTGTCCAACTCTGGTTCTGCGATCTCCGCTTTAACGCCGCACACGACAGTTGTATCTCCCATTCTAACAAGTGCAGAGCCCTCAGCCGTCGATATTGAACCTATACTTCCATATTCGCAAAGAAAAGATTAAACAATATTAGTTATCACATTCTCGTAGCTGGCGATAAAATCTCTGCATTTCTGCTCACCAACGTTGAGAAATACACCTCTCCATCCTCCTAACTCGCGACCATCGGGTCTAACCTCCTCCTCAAGATATTTCTCAAGATAAAGCTTGGGATGTAATCTTTGGAACACGCTCGCTTTTAGCTTGTCTTGCTCTTCTTGTGAAAGGTGCTCTAGATGTTGGGTCTGCGGTGGTTGAGGCGGTGAGAGTGAAGGAAGAATAGAGGTCGTTGAGGATGACATTTTGATGGTTTGAGACCAGGACTAAGGAATAAAAGAGAGGGAATGGAAGAAACCAAAAATTATCGAATTTCATGTTGATCGGTGTGACGGTCCGCTATTTTTGGTGTTTACTTACTTGAACATTGTTCAATGTTGAAGGTATCCATACTACTTCAAATTGAACTCTGTCGATATGCATAATGCAGGATACCACACCCTCGTTATCATCAACAGATATTGTTCTTAATCCAGCAATCCTCCCTAGAAATTCGACAACCTTCTTCGACAACTGGCCTCATGCGAAACCACTTCCTACTCCCGCCCAAATACGGTCCTCCACCTTTGAGTTCTCTTTCGAGATACTGCACCACCGTAAACATGGTCCATATGCTCAAAGGGTTCTATATATTCCTCATCTAGGTCTTGTCATCAAACATGGTCCTCGCACAGCCGTCGCCGAAGGCCAAACGCTCTGGGCGGTGCAAAAATATTGCCCTCAGGTGCGAGTGCCGACGGTATATGGGTGGTGCCAGGACGGAAATGAGATATTCATATACCTGTCCTATATTGACGGTGTGTCGCTTGACTCACGTCTAGACACCCTGAGTGACACCGAGCTTCAGGACATTGCTGTTCAAGTAGCTCCAATGATAGCATCTATACGCCACCTCCGACAACCTCCTCAGAACACATTCGTCGGTGAGCTACGCTGTCTGACGCCAGATATCCACACATCTCACACCCACACTCAGGTTCTCAGGATCGTGGCCCCATTCGCGACCAAATGTGGTGGAGCGGATATGAGGCCCCTCCAACCGCCCCATTCCTCTCGGTCAAGGAGTTCAACGACGCACTCTTTGCGTTAGCTGCTCACCTCCCCATGTTTCCGGACCACGAATTTTATCGGTCTTTTCGCTCATCCTTCTCCGATACATCCTCGATCCGGTTCACACATACAGATCTGGCAACGACGAATATCATCATCTCGCGTACGAGTACAGAGGTAATGGGCATCATAGACTGGCAGGAAAGCGGGTGGTACCCAGAGTATTGGGAGTACCTCAAAGCCAAGCATACTGCACCGCCAAGATGGTACGAATGCCTTGACATTGCGCTACAGCATCCGTATGTCCGTGAGTTGGAGGCATTTGAGAGTTATGATAGCACTGGCATATTTATTTGACGTCCAGTGCTATATGTCTTTCCAATAACAGTACGCTGACGCTCTGATAATTTTTTTGCGACTGTACAGAGCAAATAGTCTATAATATGTCTTGGTTTCCGAGGTCTGGACAAGTTTCCAAAGGATCGGTTGTCAAACACACCTCCTTACATCGAGAACTTAGGTGCCAATGGACGTGAGGCAAGACATACGCTGTCTTCGTGAGCCACGACTGCGATATGCTCTCTCGGTTATCCGAGCTTATGCCACTTTATGCCAACCATCGCGAAAGGCAAGAGAGGAGTGGAAAACCTGGAAGGGTGATTAATAATGGTCTGAGTGGCAAGACTGACAAAATAGAGAAGTCTAATTAAAGAAGGAATATTCGCATTGGGTTTTGGTGGGCTTGTGATGCAACAGGATGGAATCTATATACGAAAGCGTTCTACTTTATGTAACCGGAAACGTGCAAACTAAAATGCTATTTTGCTGATTATCTACGCCCACTGTCAGAAGATCAGAAGGTACATCCAAATGGCTGTGAATGTGGGTGCGCGGGCCTTGACTGGAATCTTTTCTTGCTGATTATCGACGCCCACTGCAGGAAAATCAGAGGCACGTTTTGCTGATTATCTACCCCACTGTAAAAAAATCAGGAAACGCATAAAAGAAGCCTGGATGTTGGCGGACACTAGACCCCATAAGAGAGTTCTCTAACATCGCACAGGTCCCACTGAGCCATGTCCACTCGCAATGTCTATCTCATCTCTATTCCTCTCAGAAATGCTCGACCTCACTGGACCCTTTGGATCCCCTTAGATTCAGACGTAGGGTTTTCCTCTCCCTTTCCTCTACGGCTGAATTTTACATTCCTCTAGAGCCCACCACCATTGGAAAAAAAATACAGGCGGTTGGCGCGCCCCAGTTTGGCTTTAAAATCGAGGTTGAGCACGTTTTTGACTGGCGTAAAACCCTCTCTGCCAACACGATCAGACTCTTTCTTCTTGGTACCACCGACTCTTCCAACATTGTCGACATCACCGAACCCAGTGGAACCACGGACCTGAACAAGAACGACAAGTTTGAGAAAGTGGCGGCTAGACTCGATGTACCTCGCGCAGCTAGCAGTAATGTTATGCCAACGGGTACTGTGTCTGAAATTGCTGCTGCACTGCAGCACGATATTCCTGGTATGCGTCGGTGCCAGGAATGGACCATGGATTACATTGCAGCTCTTGTTAAGGACGGTCTATTGCCCGACGAGGCCATGAATGTCATCGCTGAGCGAGGAAACTGAACCCCTTTCCTCCTACTGATTAAGTAAGCCATTTTTTCTTGTTGTCGTTCTTGATACTGATCCCCTCAAGATCCCCTACTTAATTTGAGCTTCTCGTGCTAGAAGTTATGGTCGACAATCAACATTTGACTCTTGTGTTTTCCATCTTGACTTGCTTTGTATGATAACCAGCTTTACAAGAAATATGCAATGGATATGTCACTTAAAGTTTTAATTTTAAATAGTGATGTGCCGGCTCCGGCCTGAAGTCAGAAGCCAAGCCAGGCCTCGCCAACTTGATATTTTATTCAATTGTATTTAGAAATGATCTTGAAGGATTGTCCCGACGGACGATCCCAATGACCTAATTTGGACGATAGTATTTCGTGGACCATGATTGATTCAATAGTATTCCTGACAGCGCCGTGAGAGGGGAAGGGCGAAAACGATAGATATGCGGTGAATAGACCAGCGCAAGACTAGAATTGTATCTACGGAAAGCGGGATAAAGGATAAGGTAGGCGATCATTTCCAGACATTACCCCCCCCTCTTTCCCCTTTAGCACGAGTTTTGTACTTGTTCAAAACTCTTTGGCATGAACGAGGTCTTCTTCTGCTAACCATTCGTTCTTTTCCATTGGAAAATCCTTCCACTTCACCAGAAACTGTTTCTAAAATTTCTTCCACTTCCTGTGCGGGTTCTCCACCTACAAGATCAGGCGGCGGTGTTCCATGTTTGGACAATCTCCTCGGTAATAAGGAACGAGTTCAGACACATGGGTGAACCTTGCACGTCGACGGTAGTTTGAGTCGTTAACCCCTTTGACCATTTTCTTTTCCACTTTGAATGATCCAAAGCGGCGGTCTTCCTTGCTGCTCGTTCTAATGCCGCCTCAGCTTCTTTTCTCAACTCTTCCTTCCTCTTTACAAAGGGGGAAGGCAGCATGAGACAACTCAAACCCCCCAAAAAAAAGAAGGCAAAGCAGAAAAAATTCCATAGACAAGAGGGAATGAGCGAGCGGCCTCAGCCGATTTTTGGACAGGAGGTAGGGGTTGACTTTGATGAGATGTCGATGACGAGTGTTCCAATGCCAGAAGAGATGAAGCCTAGGAAAGGTGGGAGAGGAGGTGGGGTTTTAGGCTCGTTAGGGGCTGAGGTGAAGGTGGTGGTGGTGGTTGAGCTGGAAGCAGGAGCTGTCGACATTGAAGTTGCAGTCAAAGTCGAAGTCGGCTGCAACTGCTTCCGAACCGCAGGCCCGCAGAAGCAAACCCATCGAGCAATTTTCCAATCCACACAAAGGGCGTGGAATAAATTCCTCCTCGACAACTTCTTCGCGCGCCGTGAGCCCATAAATCCTGGATGGTCTCAACGACGATTTTGAGCCTCAGGTTTTTTTTTTGTGCATGAGAATAAGATGAGGAAAGGAGTTGGATGGGCGATCTGTGTTGGGCTGAGGTTGGGTTTGGGAGTGAGACTGGGATTGTGGTACTGGAGGGGAAGGATGATGGGAAGAATCCGTTTTCTGTTATAGGGTTCTGAAGAAGAGGGAAAGGAAGAGAGAATTAGCTCAATATACGTGTGATGGGTTTAAGTGGCTGGATGAAAGACTTACCGGAGAAACATCAGGTTTGAATGTCAAAACGGCAATGGTCGAAAAGTTTCTTCCGGACCAAACGCGACATCGAAGTTCTGGGTACCACCGGTGAGCAAAAGAATAAGGGGTACTCACCGTAACTATATCTCTTGGACAGTCGAAAGAAAACGTTCGGTCAAAAGCAAACCAGGACTTCAGTTGGCGGCCGCGATGAGTCAATCGTCAAATGCACCCATAGTACAGAAAACCGACAGAGTTGGCTGGAAGGGGGGCAGTGTAAAGTGATGTTCAGAGATTCGGTACACTTATACAGCGTCTTGGGTCTATAGGTTATATCGACGACTATATGAATTTGTCTTCAAGTCGGTGCAGCAGCATATTGCATTTCTGCTTCTCCGACTCTAGCTTCCGAGTCTTTAAGTTAAATACTCTGTGGACACACCAGTTAGCGCGAAACAATTCATAAAAGGGACGTAGGCGAAAAGACGAAATAAGGTACTTACAAACTCATTCGGCGCGTTCTCCACTGGCGCAGGCAACGGGAGGTCGTTTCGCTCGAAATGAACCAGTGGAAAAGTATGGGTTTTTACTGAGTACTTTATTTCTTTTTCTTGTTCTTCAAGCGACTTGAGGTACATAGTCGTAATAGGTTGGGTCCCAAGAGTAAGGAGCGCACATCACGAGACTGGAGTCGGCTGTCACCGTCGATTCCAATTTCCTCCTTTTCTCTGACTCTCCGCTGCCTCCGAAGCCGCAAGCTTTTCACCTCTCTTATCCCCTTTATCTTCAGTCTGGCGGTTTGTACGAGTGCGCTCCACATATTTAAATGACTGCTCATGCCCTCTGAACAATTTGGGTTGTGGCGTCGCAATGCATGTTGCGACCTGCCACAGGCCCGCTTTCCGTGCGAAACGCCGAGTTTGAAATATTCTTGTCACCAGTCGTTTCGAAGCGGAATCATACGGCCTTCATATCCACAACTGGCTCTGCTCTTCCGCAGCTACCGAACCTGATGATTTCTTTTCCTGCCAGTTGCTGTTGAATATAAGGGATATTTGAGGAGGTCTGATGGAGGACGTATGGCTATGGCGGATTGTTGAACCATGCATTGGCCAGTCCGCAAAGCTCGCGTCAAGATTCAATGGGTGGACACTGCTTTTTACATAGGTCAGTGGCAGTAGCAGATCATATTTATTGTGCGTTTTTTTTATTCCATGTTTGGCTTCTCATACCCAATCTCTCGCCAGAAGGAACATTATTGACGAATACTTACACTGATTTGTCCTGTATATATGGGAATTTATATCCGGTTCCATCTACCTTATCTGAACCGTCAACTGAAGATAGATGCCTCTTTATGTCTGGGACCACGTGCTGACATTCTTGCAGCCTGTCTACTGAAATGCTGTGCGCAAAAGGCTGTTCGAGGATCCACCGTTACTGAGTCCAACGCCCTTGCGCTCTCACCTTCATCGCTTACCCACCCACCCGCAAAGTCTCCAATATTTTCCTTACAATGTCTGTTTTCAAGAAAGCACGAAACTTTGTTAAAGGTACCACTGACAGTCGGGATGAAGTCGGTTCATTTACCTACCATCGTTATGCACTCATTCTCAATGCTTGTTCTCTCAGGTCGTCGATCAGAGTGTTCCCCTCGTAATGTCCTTTTTCAAGAAAGCACGAAATTTCAGTATCAGAGGTGGCACATTTAACTCTGTCGGTCGCGATCAA
The DNA here is from genome assembly GCA_015501075.1 of Gymnopilus junonius. Lineage (NCBI taxonomy): Eukaryota > Fungi > Basidiomycota > Agaricomycetes > Agaricales > Galerinaceae > Gymnopilus > Gymnopilus junonius. The sequence continues at coordinate 64,087 of JADNYJ010000157.1, forward strand.
GTCAGTCCATCTACCCATGTACCATTTTTAAATCTTTGCTCTCACAGATCAACGTCGATCAGAGTGTCCATACACACAACTACTACCACAATGCGACCGCTATTCAGGAGCGGGACACTGTCAGCAACCCGACTACAGTTGGACCGAAGGTGTCTGACGCACCGAACCCCAGTACCCTGTTCCAAGGCCGCAGAACCGAGCTCGACATGCTCAAGGATTATTTCAAACCTCGTCGGGCTGGTGAGCCGCGGAGCCGACGCTCGTTCCTCCTTCATGGAATGGGCGGTATCGGAAAGACACAAACTTGCCTCAAATTCATTGAGGAGGCTACCAATCAGTGAGTACAGAAATTCTTTCCTTGTTATTCACTTTATTCATGTGTATAGGTTTGGTTACATATTTTGGATTGATGCCTCGACTCCCGAGACAATCTCCCTTGGTCTCAAAGGCATTCCTGAGGCGAAATCGGCTGATTCAGATGGATCAACGAAGTCACTTCTACAATGGATATCTCACCTTCCCAAGGAGTGGCTTCTTGTATTTGACAGTGCAGAAGAGCACGTCCACAAGTTCTTGCCCCGGGAAATCTTGGAAACATCATACTCACCAGTCACAATCAATCTGTTAGGCGATCAACATCCTTCAAAGCAATTGAAATTGAGCAGATGGAGGAAGAGGATGCTGTTACTCTGCTTCTGAAAGCTAGCTGCCTTGATCAAGATCCACCATCTGATGCTTTCTGAATACAGCAAGGGCAATTGTGAAAGAACTCACTGCTTACCTCTGGCTGTAGATCAGGCTGGTGCTTCTATTGAATCTGGACTTTGTGGAATTGAAGATTATCTGGATCTCTACTCCAGTTCCCGGAAATCCCTTCTGGATGATTTTTTTTTCATGAAGGCATCCTCCTATGAACAGACTGTCTATGGACTTGGGAACTATCTTACAGAAAGATTGAGGCCACATCTGCTGCTGGACCATCTCCTGATTTGAAGTTTACTCCAGAGGCTGCTCAGACAGCTATTGCAATACTACAGATGTTTGCTTTTCTTCATCATGACAACATTATGAAGGGGATATTCAGATGGGCAGTAACAAATATATCTGATGGGGATTTACAGCCTCTGCACTGGCAATTGCTAGTCATAAACTGTTGCATCAAAACCAAAATGGAAAATGGGATGAACTTCACTTCCAGAAGCATCAGAGTCCTATTGTCATTTTCATTAATCAAGCAGGGTGTGTCAACTGATGCATATACTATACATCCTCTGGTACACTGGAGCCAGGATCAATTTCCATCATTAGACCAGCAGATCAAATGCAGAGAGACAAAATCACTACTAGCAACTTCAATTTTCAGGGCTTCAGAACTGAAGATTATATATTTCGCAGACATCTTATACCACACATCAGAGCCAATCTTAAGTTTTCCTTCCAGCAGATGATAAAAATATGTGTGATGATAATGACTGTATGGCATTTGGACTGTCTTTCAAAGAAAATGGAAACTGGAAAATGGCTGAGGAGCTATACAAACAGGCTGCAGCACAAGACAAGAAATGCTTGGCCAGAACACCCAAACACACTGTCCAGTATAAGCAACCTTGCAGCCACCTACTGGAATCAAGGAAGGTGGAAGGAGGCAGAGGATTTGGGGTTCAGGTCATGGACATGCGCAAGAGGTGCTTGGGCTAGATCATCAAGATACTCTGATCAGCATGAGCAACCTTGCAGCCACCTACTGGAATCAAGGAAGGTGGAAAGAGGCAGAGGATTTGGGGGTTCAGGTCATGGACATGCGCAAGAGAGTGCTTGGGCTAGATCATCCAGACACTTTGCCAGCATGAGCAACCTTGCAGCCACCTACTGGAATCAAGGAAGGTGGAAAGAGGCAGAGGAGTTGATGACCAAAGCTGTTAACCTTAGTGAGCAGATACTTGGGGATGATCATCCAGACACTCAGGCAAGGATAACCAACTAGCATCCTGGCATGCATCAAAAAATGTAAACTAGAAAATGATATGTGAACTTGAAAATAAATCATAGACTGTTGCTTACATTTGGTTCCATTCTTTGAGACTATGATCAGGAGCGACAAGGGTTATATACATAGTATATGAAAGGACAGCTAGATTATAGAGGGACCCACATATTCCTTGACAAATTTACCTTAAGCAGTCAGCACATAAGAACTGGAAAAAGGTTCAAAATTGCGGATGTTGAAAACCATATAATGTACAAACATACTGAAAATAGATTATAACGAACAGGATGAATTGATCTCTCCTCACTCCGACTCGACACCGCTGGTTGCACTCCGTTTTCCAATCACCGAACAATAAAGGTGGAACCCACCCGGCACCATCCCCCATTCAAACTTGTCGCTCCGGAACGCCTCCTTCGCCGCACTAGACAGAAGCTCAAGGTACTCCGCGTCAGCGGGAGCAGCGCGTCATACGGTGTTGGGATGGGTTTGTACGCTGAGACTTTGAGGGCGTTGAAGTCCAGCGGGACGGAGGACGACGGCGCGGAGGAAGTCGAGGTTGGTAGGAAGGCGGTTTATGGGTGTGCCCATGACGATTGAGGGTGTGGATTTGGAATTTGTCTGCCAGCTTGGGTCTGAGCACCGAATGGGGACGGTTGGCTGAAGGAGGGTGTTCCGAATGCTGATGTAGTGGGTGCTGGTGCTGAGGGCGCACTGCTTTGGCTCACGCTGAAAGTCCCGAATGCGGACCGGGTAGTTTGTAAATTCGAAAACGCAGTCTGGCCGAATGTTGAACTTGGAGTTGTCGTACGAGGTGTACCGAACACCGACTGCATCTGGGTTCCGCTACCTTCTTGTTGCTGCTGCGCACTGAATGCAGACGGCTGGCCAAAGACGGAAGTGGATGTTCCTTGTGCTGGAGTGCCGAATACTGATGTAGTTTGCCCTTGAGCTGGTGTACCGAAAGCACTCGAGCTGCGAGAGAGGGTTGGCCGAAAGAAGGTTGGCCAAATACCGAGCCGCCTGTCTGACCAGCTCTAGAAGTGGCGTTACCAACAGTTGCGGCTAGACCGAAAGCAGAAGGTTGTCCTGCGAATGCAGAGAATCCACCACCGGTTGCTCCTCCTGTGGTTGTACCTGTCGACGAAGACCCAGGTGTGGACGTAACACCAAATGCGGACGGCCCTGATCCACTGAACGCGCTGAAGGCCCCAGAGGCAGGTTTAATAACGGACGTCGAGGACGGTGGAGGCGCCTGCCCGAAAGCTGATGGTTGACCGAAGGCTGGCTGGCCAAATGCTGAAGTGGTGGTGGTAGATGGTTGCGAAGGTTGTCCAAAAGCTGAAGAAGTAGCAGGCTGTAGCTGACCAAACACTGACACGGGAGCTGAAGTGTTCTGTGGTTGGCCAAATGCACTGGTGGTGGTTGGTGCAGACGTTTGTCTGAATGCAGGTTGGCTGAAAGTTGATTGGCCGAGTGAAGGTTGGCCAAAAGCGGGTTGGCCAAATACTGAAGTGGAGGTGGATGAAGAGGGTAATCCAAACGCTGAAGTGGTGGTGGTAGTGGTGGACGGTGTGCCGAACGCGGAGGGCGTTGAGGTAGAAGCGAATGCGGAAGGGGTACTGGTGGACGTGTTGCCGAATGCAGAGGATGTTGAAGGGAAGGCTGATGATGAGCTCGATGGAGGGACGAGCATACTCTGCTTGGCAGCTTGTTCGTATGCTTGTTGTGAGTTTGCTCGAGCGTTCTTTTAGAATTAATTTAACAAGTCAGTTTAAGATAGTAAGGTTGGAAGGGCGTCACTCACAGCGAAAGCAGCGTTCGCTGCCGCCGTTTGATTCGATTCGTATTGAACCTGAAATTGCGCGAATATTGTAAGAATAAGTGAAGCAAACTGAAAGTGAAATAAAGCCCACGTATTCGTTCATGTTCCCCGCTTTCCTTGCCATATAAGCTTTAACCCGCAACTCTTCAGGAGATTCGTCCAAACCGGCGACTAGAACAGGTTCATGCTTCGCAGGAGCATATGAGGAGAGTGGCCACATAGGTTTATCTGTAGTTGGGTTTAAATCTGACACGATATTCGCAGCACTGAAAATATAATTAGAAATAAATCTTCACATCGTTTAGTCCGAAACTCACTTGTATGGTAGGGAAGGCTTATCTAGGCTTCCGCCTGCCGTTCTGTTCCAAGACGAGTCTTCATAGGAGAAATACAAGGTTAGCAAGCAGAAGGACGCATCCGAGTTGTGGCAGACGCACTTCCGAAGCCTGATTGAACATTTGGAGGATGTTCATTCCTACAATTGTCGCCAAATCGACATTGGCCTCGTAGAAAGTACTGACAAATGACCTGTTCAAGGGATTGTAATACTGAAGGAATGAAAGAGTATGCGATACACTCACCATTTTTCTAGGATATAAGGAAAGGAGGAAGACAAGAGGACTGCTGCAGTGGTCATGACTTCAGCGATTGATTACATAATTGCAGTGTCCTTTCATCCCTGTCTTCCAACTCCTTTGAACTTCGAAGTTATTCTGGACAGCGAGCTCACCTGGAATTTCCAAATATCTTTTCAAAACATAGTCATCTTACTCTCACAGTCGCCCCGAAGTTGTATGCCCGAAGACTTACAGCGAATTGGCAACAAACTCGGAAACCTTGAAGGATGTCGACGATGAAATCTGAGGAACAAAGCACGACGCCAACTGCCCAAACTCCTACGGCTCAAACGCCCGTGCAGAATTATGCGTCACCATGGCCTTCAACACGTATGTTTATAGCTTTTCTTACCTTGTCTATATATTAAAAACCTGCTAGAAATGGCCATCGATCCTGCTTTACAGCAAACAACACAACAACATACCACGTAAACATATCGTCTTCCTTCCTTGCCCAAGACGACGTGTCTTTGTTGAAATACTCTCTTTGTTTGTTTGGAATTATAGGGCTGCTTCATCTTACTATCAAGCCTACACATCGCATTACCCCCAGGCGGCATATGCCACACACTACCAGGCCTATGCGCCACCTCAACCTGTTACAGCCGCGCAATCGACGACACAGACGCCTGCGAGGCCGGTCACTGCGACGAGTCAGTACCAGACGAGTACTTATAACTTGAGTACGGCTTCGACTTCTGCCAATGCGGCTACAGCTGCTGCTTCCGCAGTGGTATGGACACGGCTGATATTGCTACTCTTAATGACGCACTAGGCAGTGCTGGTGTAGATTTAAGAGTAAGTCTCTTTCCTTGCTTATGCCTTCTTTGAACTGATGTCCGATTCTAGGCTGAAGAAGAAACTCTACAAAGAACCACGACAGCCATCAGCCCTACCGTGCCTACGAAGACCGTACACGCAAACAACCCCCGAAACCGTCATTTGACACACGCATCCTCGGACTACCATGCGCACCATTGGTACTTCCCATAAAGTCACCCGCATCCCCGAAGAATCCGTAAACTACCTCGCTCTCTCCCTGCGCGCTAGGCTGCAAGACCTGGTCACTTCCATGATCGCTGCGGCCCACCACCGTACGGATACACAATTCGACAGGCCAGCATCTTTGTATGAAGAGGACAAATCGCCGATGTGGAGCCTCGTCGTCCGGAGCGATGTGGCGAAGCAGCTTGCTGCGCTAGAGAAAGTAGAACGAGAGGAAGAGTTGAGAGTGCGCAAGGAGCGGAAGGAAAGGGCAGAGATAACAGCTGCTCATACAGCTGCTTTGGCTGCACAGGCGAATGGGATGGCGGGAGCCCAAGCTGCTGCAAATGCTGAGATGGCTGATGATATGGAGGGAGGACCGAAGAAGAAGAGAAAGAAAGAAGGACCAGGTGTAACCGCCCGTAACATGTCAGAGGATGTGCGGAAGAAGATGTCCAATGCTGTGGCGACGCAAGCTGCTGGACTCGGAGGGAGATACTCGTGGATGACGGCAGCTAACGCTTCCAGTCCTGTTCCCAAGCCCAAACGCGAGACTACTACCGCCACCACACCGGCTGCTGCGTCAGTTACAGCAGGTATTTCTGCGTCCCCTGGTGCTGCCACTGGTGCTGCCCCAACAGGCACCCCGGTCACAGCGGCTGCTACCCCTGCGAGCTCATGGGCTCGGCCGTATGTATCTAGCAAGAAACCTGCTACAGCGAATACGAAGGAGGCTGCGGCTGAGGACGATACGAGGACGGTGGTGAATATGCGGGATGCGATGTTTGTGATTGAGAAGGAAAGGGGACATGGAGGTGGGCGGGGCGCTGCTCGGGGTTGGGTATAACTCTGAATCCCAGTTATAACTTATATTTTTTTCTTTTCCTTTTCTTTTCCTTTTATGTCTTTCGTGTCTACTGTTTTCTTTTAATCCTCTCTTGTGGTTCTTAATTTATGATTTCTTATTATTTTTCCTTGATTGAGACTCGAACACAGTGGCTCCCAGTGCCCCCACATGATTAGGGCAGGTCAATTGGCGCCAATTACAAACCAGTATCATACTGCCCCTCTTCACTGAATTTCAGGTACGCAAATATGTTTTCCATGTTCTATTGTTCTTCTCTCAACGCTCTTATTCGACTTGGCATTAGTCTCCCCTTTCGCCCAATCTGTCCTTTAAATCTGAAAAAATGACAGTCGAAGCCTTCGGTACAGGCAATATGAAGACTCTTGGTCCTAACGACTTCCCAGTCGAAATGCACACCCACGTCCTCCAAACCCTCGTCGCCGCGTGTCGTCGACCCTATTGCCCTGCCTTCTGGCCTCCTTCTCGGCGTCATACTCCACCTCCAGCCTGGGTGTGGAGCGAGCACGACCTTCGCAAGGAGTCTTTGTTCCCGTTCAATGCTGTGCGCGTGTGCACGCTATGGCGGGATATTCTGGCGCAGATAATGGATTGCTGGGATCGGGTCGTGTTTGATCTGTCAAAGGACCCGACTCCGTTGTTGGATGCCTTTGAGTGGTCGAGGAAAGGACCATTAGGTGCGAAGGTTGAGGATGGACAACTTGAAGTCCTCATTTACTCTCCTTCTCGGGAGGTAGAAAGCGCAGTGGAGAAGGAGCTCGAAAGGAAAAGAGTCCAGGTTATATCCAAGGCACTGCAACCCCATGTGCACAGATGCAAATCTATCACTTTCGATGTGACCTACGCGTCATCCCTCCCACCGACTTCCATGTTTTTCCTTCGTGATGCGCCGCACCTCGGGACGCTCTCTTTGACCTTCCGCATCGACGATTTCGTTGACGCGGACATTATGGAAATTCATGACGAGGGACGACTATACGACGACATCCAATTGGCCACCTCGTTTCCAAAACTTTCGGAAGTCACCTTAACTGGCCGGGGATTTATGGACCTCGCACGAGCCGCCCGCGCTCATGATCCCAACAGTGAATGGTTTAGGAATGCGAACTTTGGAAATTCACATTGTCACTTATTCATTTCACATTTCGAGTTCACCCGAGATGGGCCATACTCTTTTTTCAATTTCGTTTCCTACATCTCGCAATTATCAAGGCAGCTATTTTCAGTCCATCTTCGCGACCTCTCACTTGCGTATGAGTATACTGCCGACACGTACATCCTACCGCCGCATTACGTCCTTCCGAAAGTCACTGGCAATATCTATTTCATCTCATTATCGGATGGGTTCCTCGAAAACTTTTACGCCATCACCGACGTTTCTCCCACTTCATGGATTACGTTTGACAATTGCACTATACCTGAAAATGTCCAGCCAGTCAGCGAATCTCAGCTCAGGCTCCGGAACATGGTTGAGAAGGAGACAGATGCAGATGAAGACGGAGTTTCTTTGTCCCTCCGCCGCATTCTGAGCGTGTGGAGTGGGTACGAACTTTCTATAGAGACTAGTTCTGCGTTCAACGATGCACTGCTTCGCTGGATGACCCAGGAAGATTCTTTGTTGAATCATTCACCTACAGCTACAGATATAGCTACTGGTACTGCAGGCGCCAACACAGCTGAAGCTGTAGATGACTTGAACCGTATGTTAGGTCGTCCAGCCCGAGCCATGCCCGCTTGGCATATGACTATGGTGTCCCTCCACGACTGCGGTAATTTCTCTCCATCTGTCTGCCGAGAAATGATTCAAGCCAGGAGCGAGATCGTTTTTCGGGAAGAAGCTCGCGCCGGGGAAGCAGCTAATAATGCCAATGCGAATGTTAACCCGGTGAACAACAACGTCGATGAACCGTATCAAGACGTGTTGTCGGAATTGTATGTGCAAGGAGAAGCAGTACCGTCGCTTTCGGAGGAAGACAAAGAGTGGTTTAGGGCATATGAGGAGGACTTGTGGGTGCATTGGATGGTTAGGCTTAAGTTTGTTGAACCTGGGATGTTACCCGGCGTTATACAGTTTGAGTCGGGTAGACGAGAGGACTTTTGAATGAGTGACGAAGATGGGCAGTGCACTCTCTTCAAAATTTATTTATATTGTATCTGCCAAAACAATTGTACGTTCTTCTCCTCAGGTTACTTATTACAATCTTTCTGACCTTACCAATTACAATTATTTTTTTCAGTAAGTTTCCCTGGGTGCCTTCAATGACTTCAGCAAATCCCAAATCCCTTTTGGGCGCGTGCGCGTGACTGGCTAAAGGGCAGGTCGACTCGCGTGACGGCGCGGACATTGGGCAGTATCCCACCGCTTGCGACCATTCTATTCTCAAGAGATCCAACTCCGCTGTTGGATTCTTTTGAGTAGTCAAGAAAGGGAAATTCAAATACTGTACTAAAATGTTCAATTCGACACCCCCTCCGACCTGTGACTGACCAAACCACTTTTTCATTTCATCAGATTACCAAATTTGGATGTTTTTGATGGATTTGTAAGCGAATTTGGGTTCTGGAAGCCTGTTCCGGGTGATTTTTTGAGGATTTTGGCATGACTGCTGCCAAATTTCGTCGTTTTAGGGAGGCCTGTGACATGTGACCTGTTGAATTGAATGTTTTAGTACAGTACTAGGATTCAGGTCCTGGTGTATTCTTTGCAGCCTGAGTCTCAGTCAGGGGGGGAAGTGGAGAAAATGAGGGAAAGGAAAGGGTGGGAGCTATTGCCACCAAAGCTTTGCAAGCCCATGTGCATCGGTGCGAATCTATCACTTTCGAGGTCAACTATGCGACATTCCTTCCACCATCTTATATGTTCTTCCTTCAAAATGCACCTCTCCTCGAGTCACTCTCTTTGATGTGCCATGTCGATAATTTTGATTTGGAAAGTACTCTGATGGACAATCGACTTCAGTTCATCGGGGAGGTGGAAAAGGGACAACCCGACTCATTCGACATTGAGCTAGCAAATTCATTTCTGAGACTCGTAAATATTTTCTTGAGCGCTCAGGGTTTAATGGATCTTGGATGGTTTGCTCATGTTCATGATTTGGGCTGCGAATGGTTTAAGAATTCAAATATTGGCTTGAAGGTCCCGCGACTCTCTGAAGAAGATAAGGAATGGTTCAGAATGAATGAACAGAGCTTGTGGGTGCAATGGTTTCTTACGCCAGAGGTTTATGATGATTTGATGGGTGCCGGGGATTTTGAGGTGGGTAAGATCTATCACCAGTAGGCTGGCAGTGGGACGACTGGTAATAGGTTTGAATGAGTTTCGAGCTGGATTTGAAGCTTGAAGAGCAGGGCTACTGTACTAAACTGACTGACTCTTCGGTCATGCATCACAAAGTCGGCTGAAGAGAAGAGATTTCCCTATTTGTCACATGTCACCAAGGGCTCCGAAGAGGGTGACAGGCCAAAAAAAAAAAGAACAGCCAAAAATGGCCCCAAAAATGGTAAAAAAACCAAAAATTTCTCCCCCCAGATGAAGAGTTTTGTCTCTTCATCACGCATCCCAGGCACCCTCGAAGAGCCGAAGAGATGGTTGAAATGTGTCACGTGTCACCAGGCTGAAGAGTTGGTTGGTTTGGTACAGTACTTTGGTAGGAACTCGGGACTTATTTGGTTGCACCAAAATAATTAAACCTTTTTTGGACTTGCTTTACACAATTCAAAGCCTTTTGAACCACAGTTATGTTTACCAACTGAGCTTTTCTTGGGCTGAAAGTTTGAAGTCAAGCTTTTAAGACTCAAGAGATGTTGAAGAGGTGTTGATTTTGAAATGCGTGGTGTGTGTGTGACTACCAGCTAACAGGCCAACTCGCATGACATTTTAACTTGAACACTTTCAATCCTCCACTTGTCTCACCTTGGGCACTCCCGTGAGGCAGATCAAGGCCTTTCAAAAATTCTGCATAGTGACCTTGTTCTATATGCTTGTTCTCCTCCAGTTATCCTGCTGTTCCTTGTAAATTTTAATTGCATCTTTTGATCTTCCATTGCTGATGACTATTTTCTTAATGCTAATTTTTTTTTGTAGCTTTTGTTGTGGTTTTCTGAATTAGCTTCAAGTTTTGTTTATACAATGTCTTGCAACCTCACAGAAAAGTTTTGCAAATCTCAGAAATGTGGCACCACACAGTGGTGGATGATGCTCTCACTCCTGGAAATTCAGATATGACTGCCAGTATAAGTTATCCCCCAGTCGAGCTGCAGAAACACATTCTCAAATTCACTTTTGCCACTCTTCATGGAGCCTATGGAGCCTAGAGAGTGAAATCCTCTGTGTTCCTGCTCCAGCTACATACTGTGCAGGAATATCATTATGCAAATCACAGAGTATTGGAAAAAGCTAAAAAAAACTAGCATGCAATATTTCAAGAGGCCCAATGCAGCTGTTTCCCTTGACTATTCAAAGTTCCAATTTATTGTTCTTGGCTAATGCCCAAAGGAGTGAAGAAGGCCAAGGAATGGCAATCAGTTGAAGCAATTGCAAGAGTCCTGCAGGCACATGTGCATTGCTGCATATTTATCACCTTCAACATAGCCTATGCACCATATCTCCTGCTGTCTTACATGTTCATCCTCCTTATACACCACACCTCAAGTTAGTCTTTTTGGCAATTTTGATGTTGAACACATGTCAATCACCAATTTCAAATTTCCTGGGAAGGAGAGAAGAGGTGACCAGGCTACTTCTACTCTGATTGAGATCAAGTATTCCATCCAAGCAAATGGTGGCCCTACTCCAGTGGTTTGTTCAACTCCCTGCCTACATGGTGTTTGAGCAATCTATCTATTCATCAATCACTGCAAATTTTTCCATCAGTTCTCCAGGAAACTTTGCACAAGTGCAACTGGAAATCACCTTTGGTTTGACCAATGATGTAGATACAAAATGCAATCCTGCAAGTGTTCCAGACTCTAATGATGGCAATCAAGGTGGTCCACATCACCATGCACCATCTCACTTGTATGCACCTGGAATAGACTTGGAATCTGTGACTCTCTGAAGAACATAAGGAGTGGTTCAAGTCACACTGAACTGTCAGTGGCATGATTGCACAAGATGGATTACTACTTGTTGTTTATGAGTTTAAAGTGGGTGGTGGACAGTGGGAAGAGGAGGGTTCTTGAATGACTTTTGAAGATGAGCAATATTCTTGTCAAGACTAGTGATGTGCTGGCTCTGGCCTGAAGCAGGACCCCGGTCTATAGCAGAAAAGGTCTGATCCCAAAAATGGGGTTTTTGTCTGGATGCCCTCAAGGCCATTTTGTCCAGATTGGAACAGGCCTACCCTAAATTTTTGAAAATTTGTCTGGATGGCCAGATTGGGCTAATTTTTGTGGCCTCACATGTCCAGATGGTCAGATCTGAGGACATCTGGGATTCGAAAAGTGCGGCATGTGATGCAGGATCAAAACGCGGTGGCAAAGTCTGAAGGTGCAGATTGCTGCCATAAAGGGAAGGCTCTCTAAAAATAGTTTTTCCTCCAAGTTCACTGTAGTCATTCCTTTGAGTCGTTTGAGTCCTGTATGGCGTATTTATTGGGGGTATATTATGCATAACCTACAATGTATGTAGATAGTAAGTATAATAAAGTCTTGCAAAAAAATTTCCCTTTTTAACATGCAGAAATATGCAAGGATGACCGCAAAGTACTTAACTGTATTCCAAATCAACATCAGGGTGTTACACCTCTTTTATATGTATATCGCAAGCTAGGGGATACTGGACATATATAAGATACTTTATTCTTAGTCACCTTTTTGAGATCTAGCTGATGGACAATTTCAGTGCTAGATAACATCTATTTGCACCATATTCTTACATAGTAGATATTTACCTTAAAAGGAGGCATAGTGCAATAAATTTACAATAAATACAGAAATGCTATATAAGTTTCCTTTATTTGATATGACACAATCACCCCTAACAATTTCGAAAAAATGAGTTCAATAATTGCTCCTAACTTGAAAACTGCCAAGTATAGTGGACATAAACCAAGTTTAGGCCTACAAAAAACTATGATATGGCTACATAACTATTTTATCTACATTTATAGGCACTCGCCCAGGGAAAATATGTGGGGCATGAGGTCAGCCACCCCCAAAATGCAAGGTGGAGGAGAGGTGGAGGAGTAGTTTGCGAGGTCACATATAGGAGGTCGGATTTTTCCATCACACAGGGTGCTGCGCCATGTGCTGTGTTTTCTGAATTCCAGATTTACTGTCAGATCTGGCCTCACAGGATGCTCAGAAATTGGTGTAACAGGTTGCAAATGGTATTTAGAGACTGCTGAACAGTAAACAAACACATTTGGAATTAATTACAGGACTCTATTTGACATTAAAGACCACTAACGCCCTACTCCTCCAAAATCTCTGTGGCACTGCCTTTTTTGGTGAGTTTGAGAGCAGCTGTCAGTTGCTTTTCTCCTCTTTGTATATTTTTCCTTGTCTGATCCAATTGCCTTCATTAAATGGCAGCTCATTATCTTCGATTGCTATTGCATCCATATGTCCAAAATAAGGAGAAAGTTTGCCAAATTGGACCATGATATTTGAAGCAATGAAGTGTTGAGATGAGAAACTTAGAAGACTAGAGTAGCAAAAATTGATTGCCAATTACATTTCTCTGCTGATGCATGGTTGGATTTGTCAAGAACAAAGTAGTACATTAGACCTAAGAAAAAGATTCTAATTGTGCACAGAATCAAACTTCAGGCCTCACTCACCCAAGCCCCTCTCAAAGGGTGGCCAATACCTCTTGGCCAAACCAGCTTTCTGTCCGGATAGGTGGCTCAAGCTTTTTTCATCCCCTCCGCCTCTTGTCTGGATAAAGGTTTGGGCTGATTTTGCATTTTGCCCTATTTTTGTCTGGATTGGCACTGGGCTGTTTGGCCAAAATTTGATGAAACCTGTCCAGATAGGGATCTGAGCATTTCTGCTATAGACTGGGGTCCTCCTGAAGCCAGAAGCTGGGCCAAGCCAAGCCAAAATAGGCCGGGCCAAGCTGGGCCCTGAGGTTTGGCCTGGGAGGGCTTTTGGCCCAGCCCAGCATTTGTGAAAGCCAAAGCCAAGGGCCTGAGCCCTGGCTTTTGAGTGGTGAATGAGCCAAAAAAAAAAGCATTACAAAGGGTCAAATTTTGAACATTTCAATGAAGGTTCAATGAATATTCATTTTAAAACTCAGTTTAAAATTTGTGATGGCTTACTGGATCCATTTGTGAACTTTGGGGATGTCCGGCTGAGTTTTAATTTTGATCAATACCTTCGTCACTGTACGTCTCGAGCACATTTCAAGCTGTGTAAGGCTCAACATCCTTGAGTATTTCTCAGATACTTTGTAGTTAGTGTTTAAATGCTTTAATATAATATATTCATTAATTTTAATACAATATTTCCATGCATATGCCAAAAGCCCTGGCCTGGGCCAAAGCCAGGCCAAGCCAAGCCTGATTTTTGGCTTTTGGCCTGGCTCAAGGTTTGGGAAGGCCAAAGCCAGCTCAAGCCAAGCCAAAGCCAGGGCTTTCAGGTCAAGCCAGAGCCAGCACATCACTAGTCAAGACCCCTTGATGGATTTGCCTATCCTACAAATGAAAGAATATCCAGGCCATCCCTATTGGTTTTCCAGACTATTTGTACTACATCTTGTGGTCCTTTTATCAGCCTTGGTTGCTGTCTGTCCTGTGGCTTGCTTCAACAAGTCAATTTTTTGACATCTTCTCAACATGCGGATCACAAGAGCTTGTTGTGTTGAATGCATGACTGTAGTTGGTGCTGTGAGTTCAGGCAATTTCCTGTAATTATTGATACTTGGCTGCCACATCCTACCAGCAGCAGTAGTGTGGTTTTGTTCTCATTCTTTACTTGAATTCTGGTGCACAGATCCTCTTTTTTCAATTCTTGTAATTGTGGTTTTCTCAATGAGAGTTTTCTTCAGGTTTTCTTCCAGCTTTTTCTTGTTTTTCAGCATTGCAGCAACAGATTTTTGATGGAATTTGGTGAAGTCCATAGGAAGTTCAAGATATGGGGGTTGAAACCATAGCTGCTAGCAATTTGGATATGTGTTATATACACACCTCCAACCAACTCTGATCTCTGACTATACGAACTCTGACCTCATGATCCCCTTGAAGTATTATAAGTCCCGGAACACATAGACACTTAGATTACATGTAGCTAGGCACCTCCGAGTAGTGCAGAATAACTTACATATCTGCCTGCTCACTAGTACATGTACAGTCTATTGAGCAGCAAGTGGTACATACAGCGGCAAACCACTGCATGCATGATGCACTCTGCATAGTATCATTGTAGCTACTAGGCTTACCTGGGTTGTGAGAGGCTAGTGCTAAGGTGACTACTTAGGTACTACTTAGAAGTGCAAATGACTTAGATTAGGATGCTGTTTGGAGCATCCTTATATACCTACAGGACATGCAGTGACTAACTACATATGAGTAATACATAAGGCAATTACTCAGCTAATTACTATATAATTACTAATATCTACTCATAGGATGAGTAATATGCTCACTAAGTGATCACATGTTTTAGTCATATAAGATGACTGTGATACTCTGTTGTCACTGGATCTAGTCACATATAGACGCATCTGATCATGCATGTCATGTGAGTCATGTGATGTAGTCACATGGACACTTATCATGTCAACACTCCCCCTCAAGTAGTGCCACGCTAGCGCACATACTTGTTCTGACATGATGTGTCAGTATTCTATTCTAAGGGATAGAACTCTATGCCTAGAGCCTGTCTATGTTTAAGGAACAGGGTAGGGCCTAGATTCTTGGTGAACATATAGGCAACATTTTTGTCCATAGGGACATGCTCTATTTTAATGTTCCCAAGTTCTATTTGTTCCCGGATATAGTGGTAGCGTATTTCAATGTGCTTTATCCCTTTTTGGGTGACGGGATTTTGCGAGTTAAAAATAGGTCCATGACTATCTCCATATAAGGGAACATATGGGATTGACATCCCGAGTTCTTTGAATAGAATCTTAAACCATGCACAGTCATGTGCACAGTCAGAGAGTGCCATGTATTCTGCCATTGTGGATGACATTGATACTAGAGTCTGCATTTTGGAGTGCCATTTGATACTCCCACTAGCAAGGGAAAAGAAGTATCCCTGCATAGATCAACGCATGTGATCAGGCTCTGTTCTATCATCACCATATGAGGCATCACAGTAGGCATACAAGCCTTTATTGCTGTTTCCATTGAACACAAGTGCATAGTTGCGCGTACCAACAAGGTAGTGCATGATATATTTAGCACAGTTCAGATGTTCATCAGAAGGGTTCGCAGTGAACTTAGCCATCTGTGTTACAGCAAAGGCTATATCGGGTTGTGTTCCTAGCATTAAATATAGCAGGGAACCGATCACCAATTGATACTCTGACCGAAGTAAAGCTGAACTCATGCCTGTAAAGGGTTCTGGCTTATACCCGGTAGGTAATGGAGTCTGTGCTGCTTTTGCATTCATCATTCTGAAGCATGTAAGAATCTTATTAAGGTACGGCATTTGATCGATGTAGGTCTTGCCTTTAATGTACCTGATTCTCATGTGGAGAAACTTCTGACATACACCTAGGTCTCGACATTCCCATGCAGTCATAAATAACTGCTTCTTCTGTCGGACTAATTCAGTGTTAGGACCTGTGACGATGATATCGTCAACATATGCCAACATAATGACAAGGGTCCTGTCGCTATGTCTTGCAACAAATATGCCAGCATCAGCATAGAGGCATGTGAAACTGAGCTCTTTAAGGGAGTGATCAAGTTCAGACCACCATGCACGTGCGGCTTGTTTTAGCCCATAGATAGCTTTGAGCAGGTGGAGTACTTTCTTCTCACATCCCTTTATGGTAAAGCCATCAGGCTGTTCCATATATATCTCCTCATCAAGTTTCCCATATAGGAAAGCTGATTTGATGTCAAGGGACTCTATGCGCCATTTCTCAAGCATTGCTAAGGCTAGGATTGTTCAGACCAACTCGAACTGGACAACTGGTGAGAATATCTCATCATAGTCTAGGCCTTCTATTTGGGAAAATCCCTTGGCAACTAGATGGGCTTTTTTACATCCATCGGACTTGATATCGAAAACCCAACGATTTTTGATGGCCTTTCAGCCTGGAGGTAGGTCAGCAAGCTCATAAACTTTTCGTTTATGAAGGGCCTCTAATTCTTCAAATTGAGCCTTGTGCCATTCCTGTTGTTGATCGGCAGGTAGCCATCTAAGATCTTTACTAGTCCAATTTCGGACGTTCAATGGATCTGGAAGTGCACTATTGGAAATTGCCTTAGAAAGTAAATAGGCATGCCAATGTGCTCCCCCTTCCACTCCCATATTGGGATTGTACGGGTACTCAGCCACGTGGTCACTAGAGGCCATAGACAAATTTGGAGTGGATCCAGTTATGTCTAATTTATGCTGGCAATCTCTATCGGTGGTTGTACCAGGAGGGTATATGTTCCCTTCTTTTTGCATACTTTTACTCTCATGAGTGCTCCTTCTTGGAGCATCACCGGCAGCTCCCCCTGATGGACCAGCATGGGGTTTCCACAGTGCAGGTGGTGGGAGATTAGATTTTGGTCCTTGCCTAGGAGTAGAAGGCATACTAGGATGGGTATCTGCTGGTGACTCGGGAGGTGGAGTCCTGGGTGGCTCATCATCATGAGGTACCTCAGTCTCACTTGACGGATTATTTGGGGGTGGTCTATAGGACAGTTCATCACCATCGTGAGAATCACTGTCCTCCACTTCCAAAACAGGTTCCTCCGGGGAGGTGCACTTATGTATTTGGGTAAGTGGTGGTACTTTAGTCTTTTGGCATTTAGGAAACAAATGTTCATCAAAAAGCACCGTGGCAGCTATGAATAGAACATTGTTGGGGCTTCGCATGAACATCATATTAGAAGGATGTCCATGATATCCAAGGAATATCATCAACTCGGATTTGGGTGAAAGTTTATTTGCCCGTGTATCCTTTGGAAGAAACACATATGCCCCACATCCTAATACCCATAGGTGTGACAAATCAGGCTTTTCTCCATTGATTAACTCAAATGGAGATTTCCAGTTGAGTCAATGCACGGGAGTTCTATTGTATAAATAGACTGTGTGTATAATGCAAAACTCCCACCAGCTGTCAGGAAGACAGGCTAATTGGCACATTGACTCGGCTTTCTCATCTAAAGTCCAATTGAAGCATTCAGCTCGACCATTCATTTGGGGCTGATGAGGTATGCTTCTTTGGATCTCAATTCCAAGATCCTTAAGGATTTCAATATATTCCTTATCAATGTATTCACCACCATTGTCGCTCATCCATTCTTCGACTTTGGCATTATACTTGGTTTTTACCATGGCTAAAAATT
Source organism: Gymnopilus junonius (assembly GCA_015501075.1). NCBI lineage: Eukaryota > Fungi > Basidiomycota > Agaricomycetes > Agaricales > Galerinaceae > Gymnopilus > Gymnopilus junonius. Next base: position 81,824 of record JADNYJ010000157.1, read on the forward strand.
GCCTGGTAGCATCTTTCACATCACTCTTTCATTTGAGGAGCATGACCCAAGTATTTGATGTGTGATCATCAATAAAGGAAATGAAATATTTGTACTGGTGATATGAAATCACTGGATACTCCTTAAGGTCTGAATGGATCTGCTGGAATGGTCTGGTTGCAGATTTGACATTGTCTGGGAAAGAGCGTGAATGCATCTTTCCTTTTGCGCAACCTTTGCATATGCCAGCATCCTTCGGGACTTTAATAGATGGGAAGTTTTCGGAATTAGCCTTAAACTTCTCGAACACTTGAGTGGAAGGGTGTCTGAGTCATCTATGCCATAGATTGTAATCTTCGGCATGTACCGATTCCATCGCAATCAAGTTCTTTCCAGAGATGATCTGTGACTTAACCCAAAACATAGTGTCATGATGAGAATGCTTCAGCAATGCATTTAGAATGGTGCAGCTATTCTCTTTGGATATGAAGTTAAGTGATCGTGAATCACCTAACACAATATTGTTTGCGCTGAGGATTTGACCCATTGACAGAAGTCGTACAGTCACATCAGGCATGTAGAATACTGGATGAAGTCGCAATGTTTCATGCATCACAGTATTATTTTTATCGGTAACTTCTGTTTTAATAAAAACAGTACCATATCCAGTGACAAAGGCGATGCCATTGGCAGTTTGAACCTTTGGTCTATCTTTGTTTGGAAACATGGTAAGTTCCAAGAAATCAGAGACATGTCCAGAAAAGTGGATGTATGCTCTGGAATCTACAAGCCATTCCTCAAATGTCTTTTCATGTTCCTTTCCCTTACAGTTCACACAAGAGACAACATGATCAAGATATATATTGTAGATAGTAAATAAAATTAATTTACTATCTACCCCATACAGCATATTAATACCTGTGGGTTGATCAGTTAGCATCTTGTCAGCATGTGAACAAGAAGGTACTTGCCAGTCCAGATGAGGGAGGAGCACTGAATCACCACAATTCTGCTCTATCTCATCCTCATAAGAGATCGGGTCTGAATCCTGCATCATCTTGTACATATCGTCTCGGCTCTGTTGAGCCATTTTAGTGACGACATTCCTATCTGCACCAATATAGTGCAATCCAAGATGAAGGGACTCACTGATCAGCAGTGGCAGTGGAAGATTTTCTTCCCCAAAGGAGATATACTCCTCATCATCATCCACATAGGCAAGATCGCCTTGTGAAACTACTCCATGCATCTGATTCCAATCTTCCACTATAAGCAGTTCGGAATCGACTGTCATCTGAGAAGGATCTGGGGTCAGTGCCCAATAGGGCTCAGGACCAAAGAGATCATTATAGATCTCAGTCATCATTGACGACCCTGATGCAACATCCTCTGTGGTGGTGCTACTGTACATAGGGTTGCCGAAGTTCAGTTCAGAACTGACAGTTCGAACCTGAACTGGCTGAACTGAACTGCAGTTCAGATGCAGTTCTGGTTCTCAGTTCGGCCTATGGCCAGTCAGTTCAAACTGAACTGAACTGTTTGTTGGGTGTGGTTAAAATTATCAAATTTTGACCTTCAAAAGTGATTATTTTGGCATCAAAAAATTACCATTAGATTCCCATAATGTATAGAGAACTCCTTAGCACTAATCCCAAGCACTAGATGACATAAAATAATTTCTTAAAATGATTTTATTTATTGTGTGAGGACATGAGCTACATGACACTACCCAATGCTTGAAAAATCAGTAAATAATATACTGTTTTGTACATATAGCAATGTCTAATGATAGAAGATAGACATATCTGTAGTCTGTCTACTATTTCAAAGCCTCAGATGAAAGGAAATTTTATGTTTTGGCCATTGCCAGTTCAGAACAGTTCAAACCAGTTCGAACTGAGAACTGAACTGAACTGGGAAGTTCAGTTCTCAGTTCGGAAAATTGGCCAAAGAACTGAACTGAACTGAACTTCGGCAACCCTAACTGTACAAATGCACAGTGCTACTCATTCCCACATTTGCAGTGATTCTACTTGCACCTGTATTAAGGGCGACTTCCTCGAATCTACTCGAGGTGGCAATTGTCGGGGTAACCCCAATTTGAGACATCAGGTCCCACAATTTCCTGAAAGAGGGATATGGCGCCATTCCCCAAGTGGGGTTCTTCCAGGTGCCTTCGCAGACTTTGCAAGAGGTAATGGTACCTCTCCCACTAATCTCAACAACATTGTGAGTAGTGGGGACTGGGCGCGATTTCTCCAGTGGTGGGAAATGCACTGTCGATGCAAGCATGAAGGGCTCTTCATTGGAGTCCTCAACAAAGCATGCTGACTTTGGTTTGAAGCCAGCGCAGCAGGGTTTCCTCTTAGGATACTCTTTTTTCTGCAAACTGCTGGGGTTACCAGCATTCTGCTGATCAGAGTGGTGTGGTTCAGGACCTTTCCCTTTGATCGCAGTGTTGCACTGCGCATTTGCATTGCTGGCCTGTTGGTTTCTGGGCTGGCTGTCCTTAGGCAGGTTGAGCTGCTTCGGCACATAGAATGTGCTGCGCTTGGGTTGCTCATGCTGCTTAAGGTGCCCAAATCAGGCAGCCCATGTGGTGCGAATGCTTTCAAAGAGGTCTTTCAGTTCCATATTTGGAACTGAGTTTTGCCTTGTGAAATCTTCCATCATCTGCTGATAAACGGATTCTTGCAATATGACATTTGTGGCAAGTGGAAGATTCATGAGCAGAATTAGGCACGCCATGGATTGCGAAACCATGGGTACCATGACAGAGGTGCCGGATGTTGTTGTGGCATTTGTATCATTGACGAATGGGAGATGCCCATAATGAAATTGGAACTTGGCGAGCTGGGGGTTGGGATCGGAGAGATCAATCTTGAGATTCATGAGGACCCTAAAGTCCTCGAGGGTTGTTATATACACGCCTCCAACCAACTCCGATCTCCGACTATACGAACTCCGACCTCATGATCCCCTCGAAGTACTACAAGTCCTGGAACATGTAGACACTTAGATTACACGTAGCTAGTCAACTCCGAGTAGAGCAGAGTAACTTACATGTCTGCCTGCTCACTAGTACATGTACGGTCTCTGCTTAGTTTCCTCCATAGTATAAAAACCTTAGAACTATTATTAGGTACCTCAGTTTGTATATTGTTTGTTAATCAATCCACGCTCTCTACTCTGCTCTCTCATTCTGATCTGACTCTGAAATTCAAGACAATGTCCAGACAATAGAGCACAACACACACATTGAAGCTGAAGTCTCAACCCTATGTCTACATATGTTATGCTAAGACCAACTCCGACACCGACATACTCTGACGTAGCTCCGACGTGGATCTCCTCTGCCTACTCCGCCCTTCCCTTCATCTAGAACTTAACAAGGGTCTCGACAAACATCTCCTTGGAGTACTTCATTTTGATCCAATCCCATGCTTGAGCCGCAGACAGGGTTTTAACCTGGTCCCAAATACCGGTATCGAGGCACATGGCCAAAAGGCCCAGCACCTTGGCATTCTTGGAGTTGTAACTCTCCAATTTGCAGTGGTACACCTCCTTGGCGGCAGTCCATTGGGAGAAGCAGGCGTTGTATAGGATGATATCACCCTGGGCAGGCCCAGTGGCAGGAGTGGTGTCGGTGGCATGAGTGCCAGTGGGGAATGAGGGTTCCCTGATTGTTTGCTCTGGAGGAGCAGTGAGGGTCCCTTCAAGGATGGCTTTGACATCCATGTGGAGGATGACGGCCTCCATCTTGGATGCCCATTGGCGGTAGTGACGACCATCGAATTTAGGAAGGTCGGAGGTGGTGAAGGAGATAGAAGTGGTATTCTTGATGGAAGACATTTGTTGAGTTGATTGGATGATTGGAATTTCTGTTAAGAAAAAGGCTGGGTTGTGTCAGCGACAGGTGTGTAAAAGTGTGCTAAATAAGAAAAGCACTGCTAAAAATACCTGCACCAGACATGGAATTAACCCCTTAAGGGCAATTTGTCCAGACAGTGACAGATGTCTGGGCCCACATGACAAGGCCCTATACAATGTTGTGCATGGTAGCGAACAATTGTGGGAGAGCATTCTGTCTAGCGACGAACAGCTGTGGTCGATGTTCTGCCTAATGGTGAACTATCTTCCCAGGTAGAAGTAAGCTACAGACTGATGCTAAGCAGGTTCTGCACAATGGCGAACAATGCTGGACAGGTTCTGCCCTAAGGTGAACTCAATGTCAAGCAGGTTCTGCCAATGGCAAACAGCATGCTTTGCTATTGGGGCCCATAACCTATGGAGCAGCAAGTGGTACATACAGTGGCAAACCACTGCATGCACAACGCACTCTGCATAGTATTGTTGTAGCTACTAGCTTACCTGGGTTGTGAGAGGCTAGTGCTAAGGTGACTACTTAGGCTACTACTTAGAAGTGCAAATGACTTAAATTAGGACACTGTTTAGAGCGTCCTTATATACCTACAGGACATGCAGTGACTAACTACATATGAGTAATGCATAAGACAATTACTCAGCTAATTACTATGTAATTACTAATATCTACTCATAAGATGAGTAATATGCTCACTAAGTGATCACATGTTTTAGTCATATAAGATGACTGTGATACTCTGTCGTCACTGGATCTAGTTGCATATAGATGCATCTGATCATGTGTGTCATGTGAGTCATGTGATGTAGTCACATGGACACTTATCATGTCAACAGCTTGGACTCACAATCCCACAATCTCACAATTGTCAATAAATATGAATAGAACCTCTGATTTGGAAATATCTTACCCCTTCCAGGCATTTGTGAAGCACTGCCTTTTAGATTTCAACTGTTGTGTGCCCACAGGCTTGGAGGCTCAGTTGTCAGGCTCAGTAGGGTATAAAAGGAATGATATGTTGCCCTTTGCTAGGGATGCTGAAGTTCAGTTCTGAACTGATAGTTCGAACCCGAACTGGCTGAACTGGACCAATGGTTCAGGTTCAGTTCCAGTTCAGTCCAGCTGTGGGCTCAGTAGGTTTGGTTCCAGGCTCCTAAAACCAGCCTCTAGTATTGCTCGCAAGAGCTTCACCTGAGAGCGGGACACAGTGTTGCATCAGAGAAATACAAATATTTTAACATACAAACAAATGTACAAACAAACCTAAGAGCTCAAGCTTGTGATATAGAGGCTGGCATTTTATAGATTCACATGATCTGCATGGGCAACTGTCTTGTGGGCTGTTAATCCAATAATTCTTTCAAGTACTTATTAAGTTCCTTCCCCCATATTTATGCAAATTAGGTGTGAGTTTTCTTTAATAATGTGTCTACCATTACTGGTTACTATAATTCTAGTGTGAATGAGCAGGAGAGCCATATTTTTGCATACAATTAGGTGAACCCATTCACTTGCACTCATTACAATTTACAATAACACCATGTGTTAAGTTCTTGATGAAGGGAAGGCAGAGGGGATCCATGTCGGAGCTACGTCAGAGTATGTCGGTGTTGGAGTTGGTCTTAGCATAACATATGTAGATGCAGGGTTGAGACTTCAGCTTCAATGTGTGTGTTGCTTTGGAGTCAGATTGGAATTAGAGAGCAGAGTAGAGAGCATGGATTGATTAATGAACAATATATGAACTGAGGTACCTAATAATAGTTCTAAGGTTTTTATACTATGGAGGAAACTAAGCAGAGACCATACATGTACTAGTGAGCAGGCAGACATGTAAGTTATTCTGTGCTACTCAGAGTTGCCTAGCTATGTGTAATCTAAGTGTCTACATGTTCTGGGACTTGTAGTATTTTGAGGGGATCATGAGGTCAGAGTTCATATAGTTGGAGATCGGAGTTGGTCAGAGGCACGTATATAACAGTATTTCCCCCTTAGGCTGAACCTTGAGGCCTGTGCATAGGAATGGTCACATGCTGGTTGGTTTTGGTTGTTTGAAATTTTTGTTTGGTCCTCTCTTCACTATTGACATTCTACCTCCCCCCATTGATATGTCACATACCAATTCCGACTTGGAGGATTTTGAAGACCTTGAAGACCTCAAAGCGCAGGAGCAGAAACTCATGCTCCAGAGGGAAGAGCTTCATCAGAAGCAAGAACGGATGGAGCAGAGGTGATGGGAGGCAGAGGAGTGTGCAGAGGTAGAACGGGCAGCAGAAGAAGCATGGAAGGTGGCCGAGGCAGAGGAGGCAGCAGAGGCGGAGAAGGCAGTGGAGGCAGAGCAGAGGAAAACCACAAAGGGGAAGAAGAAGGCACAGCCAAAGGAGAAGGCAGCTGCAATGCAGCAGAAAGCAGTCACAATGTGGGAGTCAGCCAGAGTGTATGAGGTGATGGTTGGAGTCATCTGTGTTCAGTGCGTGCAGGCAGGGGTGAAGTGCCTATGGCCAAGGTAAGTCCTATTTTTAATTTTTCTTTGTTATGATTTAATTATGACTTGTGATTTGTTTTTAGGGAGGGTACCAGCAAGGCGGCATTG
>JADNYJ010000158.1:0-88185 GCA_015501075.1 Gymnopilus junonius
AAGTTTAAAACTGATTGGAGGGAGTTCCTGTCTATAAAACTATACTTCAGCGTCCCCTCCCTGCAACTCATCCTAATTCCAACTCCTTTACGAGGCAACGATGTTCAACCCCACACTCACCTTTGTCTCGATTGCCTTTTTACTTCAGGGGATACTTGGTCACCCATTCGTTGAGGTTATTACAGGTCTCTCCGACCGGGATACCAAAGGTGAGAAACAGTGTTTCTGGAAATTCAACGATGATTCACTGAGATGCCGAGGTTCCTCTAGCTCTCAGTCCAGTCGAAGCGTATACGGAAGAATTTATCGGATTTCATGGCGGGAACAGCGTAAGGCCCTAACTGCTATATTCAACTTGAATTTGGATTTTATCTGTTTTGTAGAATGATACGACTGTCTGGGAGAATCAAGGGTCCATCTCTGGTCGCGGTAATGGGACAACCGCAATTTTAGGGGATGCCGTGATCGGTTTGGGGATATACGTGACTGATGATCCTCAAGTGTAAGTCTTCCCCTCTGAGAGTTCCGGAGGCAAAGTTCATAAATTTTATTCCGCTGCGTTACTAGTGCTCTCACCTTCGCCAAGGAAAGCAGCCAGCTGAACGATGGCTCGACACCAAAAGTGTGCGCTATTTACGCGAAGTCCTGCGAAAATTGGAGGGACGTTGTTAAAAAGGTATTGAATTCGCCCGACCTTCAAAGTCCTGTCTCATAGCGATTCAAAGGTGTTCCTGCCAGAGAACGCAGGCCTCATCGGAGATTCCACTGATCCAGCAATGAAGGCGAAGTTTGACGATTCAAGAACCAAGTACATCAACATAGTTCTCCCTGATGCTGACCCTTCGTCGACTGTCAGATTCGCCTTGGTAGACCAGAAGAGTGAGCAAAAAAATTAGCAAGCCCTTAATTTTGGATAAATACACGTATTTCCACAGCGAAAAGCGGTCAATTGACTCTCCCTTTGTCGATTACACATCAGTTCAGCGCAAAGTGCTTCGATTACGATGGCAAGACTTTGCCATCTGGCATACCTCACGGTTTCCCTGTAAGTCTTGTTTATTGATATAATTTTCAGTTTTGATGTCCTCACGTTTCTTCATGGTTATCCAGACATTTTCCTACAACTCCCAAAGGATCAGATCAAATTGGAAGATTACTCCAGAAAATGAAGAAGCAGCAAAGAAGGTCACTTCGTGATCTTGATTGAGTCGGAAGGTGTACCTTCCAAATGTTCCAAATATGAATACATAGGGTTTTCGCGTTGTAAACCACCTTTTCCAAATGCCAAGGCTTTGTATAACCTGCTTATTAAATATCTTATACAGAAATGATTTTAGTCCATAAGAAGTCCATCCTTGCCGCCCGCCAAAAACTTGTTGGCTGACGAATAAGAGTCTTGAAAAACACCGACCTTTCTCCCAGAAAATATGGGGGTTGCTCAGGCTTCACCGACTGTGAGGTACTTCCAATTTGTTAAGCGTGAACAACTCACCACTCACTATGTATGGCACTATGCACGCCAGTTGACTTGATCCTCGATACATTTGCATTGCAATATTTTGCTCCGACACTTTTGACGTGTTCGGAAAAGCTTGATCGTTAGTGGCCTCCGCTCAAGTTCACAGTATGCATCCGCCCAGAGTGCCCTGTCTAGCCGCTGTTGAGCGCAGCGTTCAAAAGTCTATCTTCAGCGTAGTCTCTCGTAGACAGACGTCGATATATCTGAGTGTACACTAGGGTGTCCGATATATGACTCAGCGGAGTATATCAGACGCCACCCGCAGTGCCAACCTGACATTTGTCAAATTTGAAATAATTTGATTCCTAGACGGGACCAGTTTTGCATCCATATCGGGTAATCTGGGTGTGGCGCAGTGACTGGTAACGGGATCCAAGACTATTAAGGTGCTGTCCTTTACTTCATTCATACCAAGAGGGCAAGATCTTACTACACGGATAATTTGGGACTACTATATTTTTTTTGAAGCCACAGCCCGTCAGCTAGCTCTAGACAATTTAGTTGATGGGTCTAAAGGCAGGCGCCCGAGATATAAAAGCCCTGCTCTACCATCCGTTTCATGCAGCATTTCTCTGCTACAGTTTCTCTTCAATATAATTATTAACGATGTTCAAGCTCACTCTCGTCTTTGTCTCGATTGCCCTTACACTCCAAAGTGTAGCTTGCCGCCCATCTGTCGAAGCTCCTACAGGTCCCGTCGGAGAAACCGAAGGTGAGAAACGGAGATACTTAGGGTCATTTAACGTAGGCTTTCTGAGATGCCCAAGGTTCTCTAGCTTCGGGTGGCTTGGGATTCAAGGAAGATAAGGCAGAATTCGTCGGATTTCACGGCAGAAGCAGCGTAAGGCCCTAAGCTGTCATATTCAGCTTGAATTTTAACAAGTCGGTGTAACTTGCAGCATACTGCCTCGTTTTGGGAGAATCAAGGAGCACTGACTTACGATGCGTCTTTTCCAATTCCCGGGGGCTATGCTGTGCTCGGATATACATTGTACATCACTGATGATCCTCAAATATAAGTTCCGACTTCTGTACCTTCCAGAGGCAAGGTCCTTGATCTTTGTTTCTCCCGCTTTAGTGCTCTTACCTTCGCAGACGAGAGCGCCCAGGCGAACAATGGCATGAAGCCAAAGGTGTGCGCTACCTATGCGCAGTCGGGCAAAGATTGGAGGAACGATATCAACAAGGTGCCGGATTCAGATTCAGCGAGCTTCAAATCAAATCTCCGGTTGATAGCTTGATAACCCTAATAATTCAGGTCTTCTTCCCAGAGAACCCAGGTCTTATCGGGGACCCCTCTGACTCTGCAGCACATACAAAGCTTGAGGATGCCAGGACCGAGTATATCAACATAGTTCGCCCTGATGCCGAAGATCCGTCTACTGTCAGATTCGCCTTGTCAGACCAGAAAGGTGAGGAATGACTGCAACGACAGTCTCCATATTCCGGATTCTCACTTGAAATACGTGCATCTATTTAGCGAAAAGTGGTCTAATGGGTCTTCCCTTCCAAATGATGCAGATGTTCAGCGCCAAATGCTTCACGTACGATGGCAAAACTTTACCTGCTGGCGTACATGGGGGTTTTACGGTATGTAGAAGATTGTCAGTAATTTTGGTTCTGGCGATGCTCACAATTGTTGCATGGGTATGCAGACATTTTCCTACAACTCCCAAAGGATCAGATCAGAATGGAAGATTACTCCAGAGAACGAAGACGCAGCAAAGGAGGCTACTACTTCTTGAATGAATAGGTAAACTCACATTACAAGCGTCCGACAATTGGGCACTGTTTGGAGTTGTAACCGCCTGCGCCGGAAGCAGAGGCGCCTTGTTCAGTCAGTCTTTTTTTTTATGCAATATGTTGAAACGAGTTCAGTCTGAAAATGCTATCCTTTTAGTCTGCGAAAATATGATACACGTACGTTGCGTAGTCAACCGAGGGTTTCTTTGATACGTAACATCTCAACCCGAGCATCCAGGTCGACTTCGACAGGTAAGGCGCAGCACCCGAGATACCAATGATATATGGAGGATTCCGTTGACGTTATGACCGGTCTTCAAGAGTAGAGGCTGAACCAGGACATACGCCCCTGGTTTCTGCTGGAGTCTTGCTACTTCACCAAGACTGTGGTTTGTTTGTTCGAGGGAAGCGGAAGGCCGAAACGGTCCCTGAAAGGGGCATATGAGCAGGAATTTCTCAGCCAGTTGTAGGTAACAGTCGCCACGACATATAGGCTGCATCACGCCAATGGGTCCAGAAAATGAGCATCTCTCTGGGAAAGATGAGAAGTTTTACGCTTAAGCTCATCATATCAAGCCTCAAAGCCGCAAAAGAGGCAGCAATAACGCGAGAAGCTGGACAGAGTAGATGACTAGGAGAAACTTGAAGTCACCCTGCAAAATTTGAGTATATGATATACCATATTTCTGGCCATTCCAGGTTTCCTAGTACTACAGACGCTCGCAGATTGATGAGGCTGGCACCGAATGTAAAAGCGCAGTAGAAGGATAGCCAGACTCGGTCGTGTCATAGTGGAAGGGATGACCAGAGAGTGGAAGGGACGAACAGAGGATGGGACGGTCAAGAAACGCATGATGGCTGTGCAAGCCTCTTTTGATCCTGACTCTCAAGCAAGTATATGGCGTATTGACGGCGTATCAAGGCGGATATCGGCCTAACCAAAGTGCGTTTATATGTTCTCCACATTGTTCTTGCCGAAATAACACATTCTTCCAGTAAACTATGATGGCCATGGAACGCGTTCGGTATATTTCGACATTGCAGACAAATGCCAGCACTCTGGCATTCTAAACCGTGACCAGTTACCGCAGAGCTTGCAAGGATGCCATGTCAACAAAGGAGAGCCTTGAAGCTTGAAGCTTTATGGCCAACTTTTCTTTACTCGTAGGCAGAGAAAGTGGAGTCGCAGGTCGACATTTTACCAAGGTATGTCAGCATTGTTTTACCTTTCGCTCTTGATAAAATGACTTGAAATTAAGCATTTACTTCTAACTGCAGGATTTCCAACAGCAATGGAATATCATGACAAGACTCTTCAAAAATATTTAAATAACACGAAACTGGGATGAAGACTATTTACGTGTCCAAGTCTTTCACAGGTCCAGTGATCTTCGGTGAACCCTGAACACTTCTTATCGGACTTACATCTTTCAACGTGGGTTCCCTCAAACACGTAGCCTTCTGCCCCCTCAGACCAGTACGAGTTTCGAGCAATGTCCTCTTCTATACCTCCCCATCCCCAAAATGTGAAGAACTCGGGGCAAGAAGATCTAAAAGATCTGGTACCTTTAAGTGAGCCAAATTGATTCCAGTTGATAATTAAATTCTAATAGACTCATTTCGTCGACTTTGTGCGGATTTCGGTAAGTCAAGTTACTATTCGAACTATAGGAAGTATTAGAGGTATATCTCCGTTCAGGTATGCCTCAAACGGAGGTGATAGTTTCGAATCAGTCCCACCGTTATAGCTTTCTGGTGCGACGACTTCCATCCGATCCAATGGTCAGTGACAGTCCTTTGGTTTGTACTATTTCACTGACTTGCTTCGTATACTTTTGAAGAATCCCGTTTTTGATACTCTGATCCCTGCCTGCAAAAAAAAAAGAAGTCCATCTCAGCCCAGCAGAAAGAACATCTACACACTTAATTGACGGATGCAAAAAAGACATTGCCCAGCTTACCCATCAAATCAAAGAGGATCGCGAGCAGATCCTTCAGGCATGCTGTAGAGTGGCAGAACGCCTGACTCAAATCACTCGATCACTAATGTCGTCTATCCGTTCTCTCTCAGCGGAGATCCTGGGGAACATCTTCGAGATGTGCATAATAGGCGATCGGGAAAACACCATGAATAGCGGCAGGGCCCCTCTCCTTCTATGTCAGATTTGTCACGCATGGCGAAACATAGCTATCAACAAGCCATCGCTATGGACTTCATCGACAATCGACTTGCGCCCCCGTCGCCTGAACTCGGTTCTGAATTACACGAATTTTGCGCATATTATCATGCAGCGCATCCAAAAAAAGTCCCTAGCCCTTCGATTTGCTGTTGCTGGAGTTCAGGTCAAATATCCATCCACAGCATCCCTATCTTCTCAACTTGAGATTTCTACACATATGGCACTGTTTTTTTGATGCATTTTCCCCTTTGTTTTCTAGATCAAAGACACTCAGCCTTCTGGTGGACAGGGATTGGCATGCCGTACTGCAGCAATTGGAGGGTAAAAGAGTCACTTTCCCGAACCTTGAATCCCTCTCACTCAACATAAAAAATTCCGGATCCGAACAAATTGGCTCTGTATCCCAATTCTCAGCAAATTTCGTTTGACTATCAGTAATCCATCAGATCTCAAGACCACCATAGTACGATACTCCCAGCTTTCTGAGTTCGGCTTTCGACTCTCTACGAAACACTCAAATGACATCGCTTCCACTCTTCCTCTGCTACAAGAATTTCTTTCACACTGCATAAATTTGCAATCCATCTCACTCAACTGGGCAATTAGTGCTAAGTGGAAAGACGTACCTAATATTGAAGTCTCTGAAACGCCAGTTGTACTCGAATCTGTGGAGAGGCTGTCTGTCACTGCTAACGTAGTGGGAAATCTGGACGTCATCCTACAAGATTTCATATTTCCAAATCTTACCCATTTCCGTTTTGAGGTCCATCGCTATCTCTGCGAAGTGCTATATACAGGCTCGCAGCCATTAACGCTATACAGCGGATACATCACTATGCCAGTTCTCAGCCAGATATCCTCGTCTCTTACCCACCTCACGTTGTTGCGTGTCAGCATTGCAGATTACAACTTTCTTCCTACTTTCAGGTCGTTCCCGTCACTGACTTACCTTAAAATCCTGAACCTACGATTCCTTGATCCAAGATGACATGGAATTAAATCCGTCGAGAACGTCTCGCAGCTCATCCGGCTTTTAATAGACACGTCACTGCACTACCCAGAAAATCTATTACTTCCTCGACTTACACACCTGCATCTCTATCACCCCAGAACACCGTCGAAATCAGGTACCTTGATCGAAACATACGCAAAAGTTGTCAAGACCCGAAGTGAGCTGAATCAGGCAAAGATGGGCAACGCAATGCCTAGCTCTGGTGTGTTTTTCACGCTGGGCCTGTCATTCTCTGAAAGGCATTGCACCCTACCGGAAATTTCGATGATCCTTGGCGCAATTGGTGCACAAAAGTTGCTCTCCGACGTCTACCATGAAATGTTGAATACCTTCGACTGAGCTGATGCAGGAGAGGCGCGGATGTGGTTGTGCGAATCTGATCGACCTAATACTGGTCCTCGATGAATTTGTGAACAGATGATGGCAGATCCATCATAAAAAACCAGATGTAAACTAAGGACATCTGTAGAACGTAAATAACAACAATGTCTAGAACGTATAAATAAGTTCTCGTTCGTAAGTAGGAATTATCGTCCATCAAATTGTCCGTAAAATTGTCCGAAAGTCGTAAACGAGTGAGTAATTGTCCAAAAGTCCATGGAGCGTAATGTCAAAGTCCATCGTGATAGTTCATGGTAGGTCATGCTGGAGGAAGGGATTGTAGTAAGGAAAGAGAAAAGTCCATAACGTGAATATGATACAAAGATAAAAACCTGTGAATATCGATAGTTAGAAGCAGGCCCGAAAGAATGCAAGACGCGGTATTCACGTTCAATAGCGATGAGAGTGGAAAGATTAACAAGGCGTCATTTACGGGTGCATGGGGCGGCGTCGCCGGAGACGACCAAGCCGTGGGGATATGGGCGACGGCGACGGCGCTGGTTCACGCTTTTCAGGTGGTTCAACAAGCTCCCTAGCTCCGACTGCGACTCTGCAATTCCTGAATCGAAGGAACGCGGGTCTACAACACCGCTTGCCTCTTTTGACTCGCGCACAGGAGCTGCAGCTGCAGGGTGCCCGACCACTACGAATTTGCTTGCATGTGGTGCCAAAGGGTGTGGTGAGGCGAGTACGAATAGGAATATCGAGAAAATGAATGTCAGGAAGAGATTGAATTGAACGGTTCTCATTTTGAGTAAAGTCTAGTCCGTTGAATATGGGATGAGTATGATGAGAGAAGGACAGAGACTAAACATACCTGAGAGTCTATAAGATGGATGAAGTTAAAGGGAAAGAAGAAGGGGCAGCAGGCTTGTGCTCTCCGCCGTCGGAGAATCTTTCCTACGTTGGAGTGCGTAGCAGTGCCTCAGTGGCTCAAAGGGTCGAAAATTTCGTTACAGCCTCCAAAAATATTTTCAACTGTGCGATAGTTTTCTATTTATACCGTTTGCACAGTCACGAGCTCGAGGCTACACCATGGCCGCAGCAGTTAGCCACCTGGCAAAACGCATTCAAAAGTGAAACGAAGCGGCCGATATATATCATGAGAATGCGCAAAAGGACAACAAAAGTCTGGTTAAGCTTGGGTCAGCGGTGAGGGGCTTGTCACCAAAGAAAAAGTCAACTAACCAAAATAGTTTAAGAGTGAAGCTGGCAGCCAGTGGACCGTCTACGTGTCGTCCCTCTAGATAGACCTGTCGTTACAATTAAAGCAGTCGAAAGCGATATTCTGATACAAGCCTTAGCCACTGACCGCCATCGAAAGTGACAATGACGGAACGTGACAAACGCGCCGCGGCTACAGCGGCCCGTCGGCTGTGACATCGACTTCGGGATCGTGACTTTGTGCTTGCAGCTGTACCACCACGCGCTCCCTATTCCCTTCTTTATGTCTCTCGATGAGAAAAGCAACATTAAACACAGAGGAGAGGTCTTGGACTGGGAAGAGTTACGCATAAAGAGCCTGAAAAAAGGTGGATTTGGAGAGGAAAGAGTGGAAGTATGGTATGTCGGATGAAACGCTCATATTCATGACGACTTTCTCATTCCAATCCCCAATATTATAGGCCCAGACTTCTAAATGTGAAGAAGGAAAAGTTTTCCCCTATTTTGGACGAGAAGCTCTCGCTGGACGAAGAAACATCTCACAAAGATGAACGGCAGATCGGACTGGACACCGACCGCAGCTTCGTTCTCTATCCAGTGGGTGGGACCCGCCTATATTCTTCTGGCTCAACCTAGCATCTAATTATTGTGATAGAACCAAAGATAGATAGGGAATCCATGCAGGCTGACCTAAACAGACTCCTTGTATCACTATTTCGAAAGCGACCCCGGCTGAGCTACTTCCAAGTATGTTGATACCTTGCTAGTGCCTGCTTTCACGCTTCAACAGCTTCTCCAGGGATACCATGACATTGTAACGTTTTGTTCTTGACTCTTCCACTGGAGCTGCAGCTTGTGTGCGTGGAGAAGCTCAGCTTGCACCGTTTAAGGGACTCCATGGGTTCAGGTTTGGAACCTGTACTCGGATTACTGAGGTACCCTCTTTCGGACTACAGCGATTATGAAGGTTCAATGTTCTCTACAGAATAACAAAAAATCTCCTCCGCCTGGCGGATCCAGAATTCGCAGAAGTGCTCGAAAGGTACGCTACAAGCGCAAATTACTCGCCCAGCCCCTCTCGGGGACTAATTGACATCAAAGCAATTCTCCGCTACCATTCTACGCGTTATCAAACCTGTTAACGCTGTTTTCGCATGATATACCAACCTTACCTCTAATCCAGCATGTATTCGACTTCCTACTTTGTCGACCACCAATAGCCGCAGTCTACTTGGCTGCTGCTGTACGTACCTTCTGGCAGTCGCTTCTGATTTCCTCTGACCTCGTGATTATAGATAATTCTATCTCGTAAAAAGGAGGTTCTACGTCTAGAAGAAGAGGACGAAGATGGGATGGTGCATTCCCTTCTCAGCAGCTTCCCGAACCTTGTGGACGATATTCAAGATTTGGAGCAAGGGGATAACATATCTTCCTTTACGAAATCAGAAAATTTCCTTGAAGACGACGATAACACTTTCTTCATAGACGAGCGAGATACCAAACCTATAGAGCTCGTTTCATCAACTATCAGCCCCTTGGAGCCAATATATAAGCCAGATCCAGACTCTGTGGACGAGGCATTGGCAGGAGATCGCCACACCATAAGCGACCCTGCACAGCGGCCTGATATTCTCAGAGAATCATCTCTTTCACCACCAACTGAGACCGACAATCGCGAAGAAATATCGGAAAAGGTCGAGACCGATGGAAATTCTCTTCCAGAGGCACCTCACCCTGCTGATATGTCGGCATCGTTATCACCCACCCGAGACGTACAACTACCGAGTTCCAGCGGCGTTCTGGATGGTCCGTCTCGATCCTTATCATCATTGTCTGCAGAAAATTCTCAGGAAATGGATAATAGAGCAACAGTTTCAGGTTCTATAATCAACGATGCCGTGAAGACTGAGGAACAAGAGCCAGCCAGATTCTCTCCCACCAGAACCAACCTCAGCTGCGCATTCTCAAATTGTGACCGATCATGATCATGAAGACCCTTCACAAACAGAACGCGCCACTGTCCCCTCTGTCAAGCTCTTCCTAACGGACCTCCTCAGACATGCTGACGAGCTGTACAAGGAATTCCCCCTTCCCATCCAGGGCTGTCACTCTCTTCCATCATGGGCCGCAAAGCGTAGTGTTCACCTGGTCCGAGTCGCCTGCGGGTTACCTTCTGATAACATGGCGGAGGCGATGGTTGCTCGGCCTGAGCTGGTGGTGTATCCTTTCGTTGAGGAGGCAGAGAAAGCGGAAAGAGAGGCTTATCTTCTTCCGAAGAAGAACAAGGTGAGAAGGGCAAAACAAAGAGAAGAGCAACTTTAGGAACAGACGGCCATGGAAGCGACGAGAATCCAAATCCAAATCTGCGCCAGGCAAAACGTACCGCAAGCGGAGAAGACTCAAAAAATCTTTACCTTTCGGTCACATGGAGAACAAGACGATATTGGCGGGTACGGTGCTCGTTCTCGGAGTGGCGATGGCTGTATATGGTATTAAGACGAGGAGTACGAGTCATAGCGGCGGTGGGGTGCCTTTCTTTGGTTATGAAGGCCGAACTGCTGCTACTGCTGCCGCCGCCGCCGGCGGTAGTTCTGGTAGTGGTAGTGGTGCGAAGGAGCTGAAGAAGTTGGGAGGCTGGATAGGAGGTACGCTTGTGGGGATGAGCGAGAAGATTATAAATGGGTTAACACCATCCTCGGGGGCGGGTCATCCTTCCTGATTGGCTTGAGATTGTGTCGTTTTCCGAGTCGAGTGTTGTTTTTTTGCCTCTTGAATCTCGGACGTCTACATTGTGTGGGATAATCCGTTCCTTATTGTATGTAGAGTATCTCATGATATGTACAGATCGATTAATCAACTATCCTTATGCAGTCAGTATACCCAATTTTGAAACCCTTCATTATTCTTGTTGATTCCTGATACAGATAGCAGCCACGGGCTAGTCAAGTGGCTGATATAGGGAATTGTCGGCAACACTGACCGAGTAACTGAAATCCACCTCAAGACAATTATAAAGAGCATTAGTATGGTGCTCCAAAGTCTGCTGCCACTCGTACTTAAGCCGATACCTCCTCCTACTATCCCCAGCACCTTCGCGGACTCTAACGTGAATGAAAACCACCTTCAACGCCGGCATATTAAAGCGTCGAGATAGATAGTCATCTAGGTCGTCCAAGCAGGCGATAAAGACGTCAGAGGCACTTCTCTCACTGTCATTGCCATATTCCGTGACGACAAAGTCAATTCTGAGATTCTCTAGACTCTTCCATGAATCGCGCTGCCAGCGGAAAACTTGGAGCATTTTGAGGGGCAAGGCATAGTCGCATTGATATGGGTAGAAATCCTCAATGACCAGATTTTTTACTGCGTTCAGGGTTGACTTTGCTTCTGCAGAAAGCACGTTCGAAGAATGCTGTCCTTCGAACACGGCTGGCCAGAACGCTGAGTATTATGATGAAAAGTTCCAGAAGCAAGATTTAGCGACAGGCAAGTTATCACAGAGCGCGACGTGCTCACCTGTATAGCAGATCGTTAAGGTTTCGAGCTCGTGGAAGTTTTCTAGGAGATCACTCAAAACTCCCATCCTTTTCTCGTGGTCCCAAGCAGCAAAATAAAATGCTTTGACCTTGGTTAAATCAAATGTGGGCATGGCGTCTGAACGCTGACTTCGTAACAGCCTGATACAGGGGTCGTCGCTGGACAAAATTCTGAGTTCCAAGGGCTGCACGGGATTGCCGTATACTTTAAATAGCTTGAAAAAACGCCCGTCAATGGATGGCCACGCAGGCCGAGGATTTGTCTTGTGGACTTTAGGGGACCGCAGCCAAGTATGAATGGTAAAGCGCTTCAAGGAATTGAACTGCTGCAGCAGTAAAACGACACCGTCTTCGATAGTATCTTCTGGGTGCAAACGAACTTCAAGGTTCTCAACAAGATCCGCAAGTCTTGGGTTCGTCGCAAGCATATTTTGAATCGCGCACCACCTGATAGCGGTTGCGCAGGTCGATTGTATATGGTGCAACTCCTCCTTGTCGGAGAATAAAGTCATCGTCCGAAATATATACTTCTGGCATGGCTGTCGAAGAGGTTGGCATGTAAGTGACAGTGCCGATAGTGTCTTCACTTTAGACCTAATGTCGACGAGAGAGGAAGAGGGCGACGTCTCTGAATCAATGATACTCGCTGCAGTCTTGAGCAGGTCGAATAAGAAGTCTGCGTCCGGCTTCATCCTACAGCTTGACCGATGGGTAAGAATCAAGCAAGGTCTGAAAGATACATTTGAGACCCGTCGCCGTTTCTCCTATCGACAGATTTCACTTGTTTCGGATTTCGCTTTGGCAACTTACGAGACACCTCAGCCTTACATTCGCCGATAGTGCATTTCGAAGGGGCGAGTTGACCAGCTTTTAGAAAAGTCGTAATGCCTGTGATGAAGGCATGTGAGTGTTGCATTGACAAACATTGGAGAGCACTCACATAAATGGTTATGCAGGCTGTATTCCTTATCCACCGGGCACAGACGATGTCAAAGATTCCATCCCTGTCGAATTTAAAATTTGCAAAGGAAGCCTTCGTTTGTCCACAAGTTGTGGATGGCTGCAGGGACACCTTCATCCAGATAATATCACAAAGCAATATGTTCTTGACTTAAAGGGTTTGGTTCTCAGACTGTTGATTTAACTTCACTTGACGCCTTTATTCATGAATCCAGTTCCTCCGGGCATCTGAAAATTAAGGCAGGGGCCATTATTGACTTGCAAATCCGTTCACACCCTCCGAAGGGGTCGAATTGGCTGGGTTTCGGGAAAAGATATACGCCTATGTACTGGGTTCAGATTGAAGGATGGAAATACGACGGTTCTATTATAGATTCAGGTTCGTGTCCTCCTTTTATCTGCCCTGAGATTTAAGTTATAGAGCGCTGACAAGTTGAATAGAGGATAAACTGGATGCAAAACCGTTCACCATCGAAGATGTGCGTGGGTTCAAGGTGGACCTGACAATTGCGTCCAGATCGCAGTACTATAAGTACTATAAGTAACGTCTTTAACGAGCACACGTCAGTACACGTACGTAGATTGAGGCAATGCGATATCTGGCTTTCTCTTTTGCAGCTGGCTTCAAGCACAGTGCGTCTTGAATCCATTGACGTTTGCTGACTGTAAGCCCTTCCAGAGCCCAATGGGGTATATTACTCGTCTGTATTTCGGGGTGTCCCATAAGTGAAGACAACCTTACAGAGCACAAAAAACCCTCGAGCTCAGTTGATCATGAAGATGGAGCAAATGAGTTCGTTGGTCATGAAGGAGGCGGAACCCATTGAGTTGTCGGAGTTCTAAATTCATCTCACTTTTCCCCTGACCACCATGGTAGATGCTCTTCTGTTCGCAAATCTACGGAGAGTTCTGCTTCGAGGAGCATGGCATTTTATATTTACTCTGAGTTTGCTTCTTGGATGAGGCAATCTTACTAATGCCCAATCATACTAATAGGATGATTTGTTGGCCTTCCTCTTCTGTCTTTCATCCTTTTGACCAGACATCATGACCCCGGCCTTGAAGGGATGGCACCGAGGGGAACATATCGTTCGTCAAAGGCTTGGCTATGACAAACTGCCAGAAACTGCACTGTTCTACCTCCGTATACACGCAGAGATGCCGGAACAACATTCCACCTTCTACTCGACACGTCTTGAGTTTCTTCCTGTTTGTATTCTCGACAAGGACGGTCGGCCATGGTCTTCAATCCTTGCGGACAAAGGCGGGGAGCTTGGTTTCGTACGACATCCGAGATTCAATACTCTGGATATCACAGCCAAACTTTGGGCAGGGGAACCATTGTGGAAGACTCTGAAGGCGATTGAACGGGGCCAGGATCCTGCTCTGATTGCTGGGGTCGGCGTCGAGGTTTCTACAAGAAGGAGGAACAAATTCGCAGGAAAGATCGTGAAGGCGGACGTCAAGGATACATCGTGGATATGGAATTGTTAGTTAACGAAGCATTAGGGTTCGTCATTTCAATGCTGAATTATTGCTATAATAATGACGAATAATAATTTATAGAAACTGTCCCAAGTACATCGCTGTTCGCCAACTCTTCCTCATCCCTCCGCTACTGGCAAGGTCCTAGAAGATCGGCCTTACTTATCTGAGAACGAGAGACTCTCAGAGAGCCGTTGCTCTAATCCTGGAATCGGACACGGTCTGGTTCGGTACAGCGTACATTGCGTCAAATGACGAATCTTCGGAATATCCCTCACATCTAGGAATGAATCACCGTGGTGGCAGGCCTGGATTCATGCGTGTGAAGCCATCTGACGGTCGGACGGTCGTTTTGCCAGACTTTTCTGGTCAGTGGACGCCTTTTTATTTTGTCTTGTGAGTGCTAATATATATACTTACAATTCAGGTGATCGATACATGACCTCTTTGGGAAACGTGGAGGCGACGCCATTGGCATCGCTCACTTTTGTATCATTCACAACCGGAGACATTCTATATGTGACTGGCCAAGCCAAAAATGTATTCGGTGCTGAAGCTCGAGAAGTTATGCCTTTCCAGGACGGGTTAACTGAAATTTATGCCACCGGTTATACCTATGTACGTGACGCCTTTCCGGCACGTGAATACCAGGATGTCAAGTCCAGCCAAGTCCTTATAGCCCACCTGTGCGGTTATTGGCAGAGGAGGATTCTTCTCGCTTTTTCGGAGACCAGGTCCAGCCCAAGGCGATATTGACTGCAATCAAGATGCATAATCCAACCATTGCCACATTTGAATGGGAGTCTTCTGTTCCCCTCTTGATTGCTCCAGGGCAAGCTATTATCATGGACTTTCGTCCTCTTCTTGGCGAACGCCAATATCAGCACATGGCCGACGATAATCCGAGCGTACTGAATGATGATTTCATTCGCACCTGGACGGTCTCAAGTGCCAGTGATGCTCTTGGTCTTGAAACACGCAAATTCTCTCTTACTATGCGAGAGAAGGTCGGAGGGGCAGTGACACCTGCACTGTTCAACATTGCACGGAAGGCGTCGGAATCAGGGAAGCCCTTGGATGATGCAAGGGCCTTGTCTGTGTCAGTGAATGTTGTTGGCGTAACCGGCGATTTTACTCTCCCTCAAGTTGAGCCAGGCGCTCCTCTTCCATCCACTGTGTCCCAAAATATTCGTAACCTCGTTTGGTTTGCGGGTGGCATTGGCATCACACCGTTCCTATCGATGCTGGCCGCGCTATCGAAAATCTCTATTCCATCTGCTCTCAAAATTTCTCTTGTCATTTCGACACGAGAGCCAGGCACGCTTCTCTCTCTAGTCGCGCTTTCTCTTGGAATTTCGGATTCACAGAGCATGCCGTCGTATCTGTCCATTGACGTTTTTACAAACGCCTCTATTCCAGATGCACGATCGAAGCTTAGCTTCACCCATCATTCCGGACATATTGGTTTCAGCTTCTTTGAGGCGAAAAAGGATTCGCTGGAACTCGGTTTGCAAATACTCAGGTTTTTGTGTGTGGACCTGATACTTTTGAAAAATTTGTCCTTGATTCGTTATCGAAGTCGGGCGTGGATTCTGGACGTGTACACCGGGAAGGGTTTACATATTGATTGATCAGGCTTCCTACATATTCAAGTAGCATGGCTTCAGGATGGAATGGTGAATACTACAAGTCACAAATTGTTTATGGTCCTTCCGAGTCCTTTGGAATACAACAAGATTCGCGTAAATCTACAACTGGCCTTACACCTTGTCCATACAACATAACATCTAGTATTTCGAAGAAGCTGCTGTTCAAATCCAAGTTCGGCGCACTCGATTATACGACTACTTCATCTATTGTTTTTTTGCCGTCAACAACCGACTCGAACGCTGGTAAAGCATTGGAGAAATGGTTGAAGAGAGCGTGCTTAATGCCCTCTCTTTGGCAATATGTCGCCAAATCGTTCTCGCCGTTATCTTTGGTTTTGACGAAGAGAAGGTCGGCGTGTTTGGCAGCCGAGATATCTGAGTGTTTTAAACGGAAGAATATTTATGAGACCGAGCACCGAGTTGATGGTTCTGATTGAGTCGACTTTACCTGACACGCCGTCTCCAAAGAAAAATAAAGTTGGAGGATTTGGTAAGTTCCGATATGGGAGTATCGCCTGAGACTTGTCGTGGCCAAACCCACTGGGATAATGATGATAAGAGTTAGCGTGGCCGCCACGAACAAAGGGGATATGTATTCAAACATAAAATTTACCTTGACGGGTGTCTGAACTTGATCTCCCATTTCCCATCAGGGAGAATATTAACATCGTTGGCGATGATGTCTATTTCTTTCGCAGCTTCTTCACCGACATGTTTGGAGAGGACTGCGCGGATGAGGGGCTCCATGCCACTAAAATAAGAATTTTAATCAGCATCAAACCGATGGAGACGGAGAAAGCCGCAGAGCACGCCATCGACACTGGGCAGCGAGCGGCATTGGAGATGGGTGGAGCACAAAGGAAAGGCCCTCCCAAAAGTCCGGGTCATAAGTATGATTTACCCACCTGGAAACGATAATTACGGGAATGTCACGGGCTTTACACCAGCCATAAAACTCCTCGAATCCAGAATCCAGATGAATGTCTGTACGCAAGGATGTCTGATCAAAAAAATTTCTTGGGAAGATCCAGACTGGGATGATGGACATACTGTTCCGTAAGATCTCTTTACATTCTTCAAACGTATGCCCGTTCGCAGCCACACTGGCGAGGTCGTCGTGGAAAGTATCTCTAGAATCAGAGGGTGTATTCGGAATCATTTAAAGTGCGACAGGAGGTTACGTTAACAATTACCTGAAGGTACTTTTGCCCTCTAAAACGTCGAAATTGAGTTGCCTTCGCTTCTCCTTGCCGAAGCCATAGTTGTCGGTCAAGTCTACATTGGCACGTAAGATCGGTGGCTTTTCAGTACTGGTGATTTTCTTGGGAAGAGACAGCTAACGTACAATCATTTGAATCGTGTGTAGTTATCGTGCCATCCCTGCCCGTGTTACAGAAGGTTGGAGATGAGCTGCGATACGAGACTTAGGCATGGAGAACGTGCAGACCAACCAATCGGAGAGCACAACAAACTTCTTGTCCTTGTGGATGGGCGGGTACGGCAAAGTACTAGGGGGAGCAGATCCTTCTGACATAGTAGGAAGTGGTGTGTTGGCAAAGGGCGAGATTTTGCTTGATCGGAATTTGGCGTTGCCAGTTTGGTTATCTTATCAACGGCTTTGCCGAGCAAATGCCGTAAACTCTTCGCAAACGTGGCTTCAAGAAGCTCAGGTGTGCCTTTCGCGGGAAGAAAGTTCGCTAAGGATGATGCAATTGGTATATAGGATACAGCGACATATACAACAGTAATTAAGGTATCAATCTATGTGTCAGTGGCCATGAAAGTCTAGAGGTATGTGCTGGGTAAATGGATACAACGCGGTAAGATAACAGTGTCTAGTGCGGAGCCAAAGATCGTCTAGTCAAGAAGGAAAATAGTGGAGAAAGGGATATAAATAATCTATTGGACAATTACCAGTCGATAGCTGAGGGGAAGTACTTTGAAATCAGGCCCTGGTAGTAGAGTTTTAGTTCCTCGGCGTTACAGGGCTCATCACTTTTGCTGTAGAGGTCATAGGGGTTGAAAGCCTTGACAGCTTCCAGGATCTCGACATCCTTTTCGTTCATCAAATGCTTATAGGCACCCTCCCTATGCCATGGATAGAAGCTGTGGTATCGGATCATGGCAAGGGCTTCGGCGGGAAGAGTGCTTTGATCCTTGAGGACATGGTAAAGGTACTGACAAAGTTAATCAAAGTGTCATTCCATGAGAAAAAAAAAGCTCATAATTTGGAGCTAAAAAGCGTACCTCGTCATGTCCCCACGAAAGCATGACATTGTCAAGGCCACAGTGCGGCTTGTAGATGCCATACTCAGTGGAATAGATGGCATCATATGAGTCGGGGTTATTCTTGAACGTGTCAGGATAGATGATCTTATCAGAAAACTTGCAACCAACGACTAGACAACAACACGGTAAACATTAATCACACGGGACAGCTGGACAATGAAAGTTCACCAAATGTGTCCTGTTGAATTCTCATAAACATTCGAAAGCAGAAATCGAAAGGAGGACTACTCACACCGACGACGTCCCATTGTCCCTCCGAGCCAAAAAGTAGTAGCAGTTTCCCAAGGTCGTGCAGGAGACCCGTCAGCTGTTGTTGGAGCGGTCATGAGCCTTCGGCGACGAAAGGTAGCCGACTTGGTCGGTATTGGACTGACCTGCATCCATTCTGGCTTGCCGTCTCTTCTAATGGCCTCAGCGGTTTGCAAGAGATGCTCGATCTGGGATAGGCTTGTCTATAAATATTGACGTCATGAGCACCTGAAAATCCGAGAGATGGTGGGCAGCCACGTACGTCAGGGTCGGAGTCATCAATTAAAGTGTTTAGCATCTCGATTGCTTCCCAGACGCTCATACGAGCACGTCTTCGGCTTTTGAAGTCTACGCGAGCCTTGATATTGAAGGCCACTGTTTGCTTTTCTGTGGGAACGTTAGTAAGAGTAGGATAGGTAGACGGAATCGAGGCGGCACAAACCATGCTGCTCCTTGTAGAAGGTCTTGACACGATCGCATGCAGACTCGTAGTCGCGAAACTTCGACTTGTCTTTTCCCTCATCGAACTCGGACTGCTCGTTCCACATCTTCCCTTTGAGGGCATTTACTGAAAGAAGGGTAAGTGCTCGAAGCAAAAACAAGAGGACGACCGACAGTACCTTCGTCGATGGCGTCTGAGGTGGCATCAAGGTCACATCCGCTGTGTGTGGAAATTTGGGCAGGCATTTTGGTAATCTCTCGGAAGAAAAAGAAGAGGATGATAGTGAGAGAAAGAGAAGGGCGTTGGGGCTGGTCATTTTCGTACAAAGATATCCCGCCCTTTTAAGATTTCCAACCAGAGGGGAGATCTGATGATTCATGGATGAAGGGTTGCCAACAAAAAAATAACGGCCATGCTCTCGACCAATCGGCGATTGAACAGAACGGGATTATTAAGCTTCGTTGTCCGGTTTCGCAGATCTAGGAGAGAGGATACCATAAAAATTTTATCTAAGTTTCAGCGAGGCTTTCATGAGATTTTCACGTTGACGAGGGGCTTGGGAAGAGGAGTCAATAATGACAAATGCAATGCCTCTTCTTGATCTGGTAGGTAGATCACGCCACGCGCCCGTTGCCACGTGTTGCTAGGCTTTCGTCAACCCTTGCTCCCCTTAAAATCATTGGCTTCTTCGTAAATTGACGGCTTCTTCGATCGAAATGCCGCCGCTAATTCATAACTTTCCCGTCCGACTGAGTATTTCATACATAGTCCATTAGACTTTGCTAGGCACTGTTTAGTAACAGGCTTGCCCTATGTTTACTTACAGTAACTGGTAAGTCTTGCCGGTGCAAATCTCTTCAATATTCGGGGTAGGATGCCATAAACTGTCCCAGCCTTCTTTGCCAATGGGTCAGGTTAGAAATATGAACCTCGCCAGTTGCCGAAAAAATTCCGACAAATGCTACGGCATAGGTCAGTAGTACATACTTAAAACGCCCTCTGCAGCCTGCAAGCGCTAAAAGTTCCAGACAATGACCAGCAGATCTCCTTACGGGGTATAAAATGGCACAGGTGTGGGTCGGTTGGGTCAACCCGTTCCAAGCACCATATTGTCGGGACTTAGAATCTCGATTGTTTAGTTCACCGATTTTCAATCTGTCTATTGAATATGGGCTATGGTATTACGGCCTCGCCGCTACTTGTGGCAATTGGGGGCCATGTCAAGGGCTAGCGGGATCCCTGAACGTCGCCAAAGCACTGGTACGTAGGCATCGTTGCCTGATACTGCATAGCCGACCAGGCATGTACCTTTTCCCAAGTTCATACATGTACAGCATCGTGGCGCAACTCCTTCTAGTAACCTTAAAGTTTGGGAAATGATGCGCTCGCCGGTCGTTTTTGCTATATGTATGTAAGTAGGCCGCTCAGCATTCCCACATAGTTCGCTCTCCGTTAGAGGGCTCCCAGCCCTTAGGTTAAGACTTGGATGGCTCCGTCATAATCGCGTAAGGAAGGTCTTTGAACTGTATATCAAGGCAGAACTGACTTTAATTCTCGACCTTCATGTCCTGACCATTAGACTCTTGAGTTTGTGCTATATCCAATGAAAAACTATGAGTTTAAATGGAAAGGGCTTCGCCCATTGCTTGGCTCTGTAACATCAATCTTAGGCTATCATTTCCATTCTACATAGTGACGACATTCACTCCGATCAAAGAATTCCCACTTAAAGCAGAGTCCAGACTAGAGCGGGAGGGGAGGCCAGTGCTCAAATCCGAGCTCGACAGCTGAGGGAAAAAAGTAAGAATATGGTCATTAGCTCCAGAAAATGTTTGATACGTACGCCAGGGAGGGGTGATGAACCTGTTACAGACAAAAATAAAAAACGCCCGTGAGTCAAGTTGAATAATAGACAGAACGCGGGAAAGGCGGACCTCTTCTGCTTGCCAGCTGCCGCTAGGCCGTCAAGTTTCTCGATATCGGCAGTCTCTAACTTATCGGCGGCAGAGATGGCGCCTGTGAAATTGGAGGCGATCCGCGCGGGCGTGACGGACTTCGGAAGAGCGACAATTCCTTTAGCAACTAAATAGTTGTGATCTCAGAAAAAACGTGTGGTGAATGACGACATAGCGCCTACTGAGATAACCCAACAAAACGTCGGCAGTCTGTAAAGAGTGCTTCGCAGCTATACTTTGTGCGACTTCATCAGTTAAAAGAGGAGAGCCGGCCGACCCAAGAGGGGAATAAGCTTGTGGCAGAATTCCTTTCGACTTGAGGTACGAGATTAGCTTGTGTTGAGGGTTATACACGTGTAATTCCAGCTGAGTGGCGATCCCCAATCAATAGATGTCCGAGCGACGTGGGCGAGTTTCTCACCTGGTCTACCACTGGGATGATTTCTGCAGTTGGAAGGATCTCCTCAAGTTTGGCTTCCGAGAAATTGGAAACGCCGATCGATCTGACCTTACCTGTATTTGAGCGTGAGCACTCGATGTGCGGATCCCCGAATCGGACAACTGCTCTCACCCTTCTTCACCATTTCCTCCATTTGTTTCCAAGTGTCCTTTAATTTCCATTCGTGATAAACATCCCGCTTTCCGTTTGGGAGTAAAGGGAAGACAGGGTGATTGCCTTTAGGGTTCAAGGGTATGGGCCAATGCACCAAATACACTGGAAGTTCCATTATGCTTCATTAGAGTTCGCATAGCCAATAAGATCGTAGACTCACAATCGAGATAATCAGTTCCGAGGTTGGCGAGGGTCTCGTCCAGACATTCCTCAACGCGATTGTGAAATGTGCCCCACAGTTTGCTAGTGATCTGTGGAAACGAACGGCATCAGTCGCATAGACAGTGTTTTCACAGAGCATTACAGGACCCACAAAAACTTCGGACCTAGGGACACCAGAGGCACGAATGCCTTCGCCAACCTCTTTCTCATTCCCATATGCCCTATTAAAGGAGATTGCAGGGTCAACGGACTGGATAGTCAATTCCAAGTGACTCGTCTTATTCTCTCACCATGCACAATCAATGTGTCTGTATCCTACCTCCTTGAGAGCGTAGGATACTGCACTGGCCACTTCGCCCAGTTTGGATTGCCAGGTTCCTAGTATCCTAACATGAGAATCTAGTGGCACGAGGGTGAAGAGTCTGTTTATAGTTCATACCTAGTCCAATTGCAGGGATTTCAGCACCATTGTTGAGCTTCAATTTAGGTCCTCCAACTGACATTTTGGTAGTACTGGCGAAATCGATGGGAGATAAGAAAGAACCACTTCCAACGTTTTGCCGCCTTTATGAGGAGAACGCGTGTGGGGTAACGGCCCGCCCGGTCCGTCAGCTAAACTCCTGAGATTGGCATTGATGCGACTGATCCCGAACGTTCATCTAGGACTAACACGACCAAGTCGCGCCAAGTCGCGCTTACCATTGCGATATTTACGCCTTCAGCACGCCAAGATCTACATCCAGTGCTTATTCTTGTAATGTTTCCATTCTGGTTGTTCAGCTTGCTCCTTTAATCGGAATGCCTTGGAGGTTCGTGCAACGAATATTATAATCCTGGACAAACAAGAAATCAAATAAATGATTGCGATTTCTTCAAAGTATAGATACAATGCCTCGTGCATTGCCTCCCTCGCTTCATGTGCTCATAAATAATATGCTACCCTTGTTTGGAAGAGAAGTTTAGCTGGGCATGCAAATAGTCTGACTGACACTAGGCATGAATCAATCACATCTTTTGTGAGTTAACATTGCATAGATCTTGAAAATTGCTAATTCACAATTTCACTCGCATTCCCATCAATCACAATCAACGGACCGCTCTCCGACTTATTGGGTACTCTTTGCCACTGTGGTATTGCATGGTCCAAAAGGTCACCACTTTCTTGTGGATAAGATTTTCCTTGCCCAATAAAAAGTTCGTGTCCTTAAAATTACACGTTAAAAGAAATCGGGCACAGACAAACTCCTGCGAGCCTTATCAGCCTCAAGGTGCATGGGCGCTTATTCGAAGGCCGATGTACTTCTCATGGCCAAATCCGCTGCACGTGGCCAACTTTATCCTGCCCTTTATAATGAGCATCGATAACAGATGTACCGTTTGATTCTCGACCTTCTCCTCCCATGGACCTCGAAGGTTTCGATGCGGCTGTTCAGACCCCGCGCACCATTCCTAAGTTGAAAACATTGTCATTTAGCAAGGCCGTCAAACTTGTCGACGACGTGTGGTATGTCAAGGCCACTAGGTCTGCTAGATGGATGGATCTTTTAGGCGATTACGCTGGGAATGAACCCTTTGTGATCGATGGTGAGATATCCTTGTTATATAATTTAAGGGGTTTCCTTCTCACCTCGTTCACTCCAGGCGAAGCCCTTTTCCAAATCATTCTGGATGATCCTCTTCTTTCAATTGGACGTGAAGGTTCGCTTCAAATTTTGTGATATTTATGGCATGTTCATCTCGGTACAGGTTGCAATTTTCAAATCCTCCATGCATATTATATGCTCGAACGCATACTGGGTGACTATCAACGACGCTCGGCGAACATCGAGATCGTCTTTTGGCATAGTAAATACCTCCACACCATTTCACGTTTCACCGACTAATGTTCTCTTCAGAGCGTCGGCATATCTCCATGGCTACCGGGAACTCCACTTTTACAGTCGCATCTCGCGCCCTGGCCCGTTCAATGTTGTTCCAGCATTTGCAAATACTCCCATTCAAATCCCACGTTTTTGAAGACCTCGTTGATCCCTTGTGGGTTCAGTATGCTATGGCAAACAGGGTAGGCCTAAAGTCGTGACGAGGCTATTAGCATTAACCCAACTCCATTTCAGCCGATGTTCATAATGACAAGTGACGGTGGTCTACACAAGAAACAGTCGACTGCGTTGCAAGCCGCTGCAATTTTCTTCTCCGGTTCTTTAGGAATTTCAGTTGCGCTGCTGAAAGGGGCGGAATATCGTGATTCCAAGGTAATAATCTCATGCCTCCCTCGTTCCGGATCATACCCCTTTATTGATTGGAATCTTCTCTCAAGATTCTCTCCTTTGTATATGAACCAGCTCAGAACAATGTCTCTTTACTCAACGTCTTGCGTCCTCTTTCAGGGATAGCCGACACTAGACTTCGAGATCATTTGTCTAATGGCCTTCCCCAGGCCACATACCACCTTTTGGCGGCCGCTTCCTTGAACAGGGCCGAGATTAATCTCACCGATTTTCTCCTTGAACTAAATGTTATGTCTGCCGTTGAGCGAGGCGTTCCACCGGAAGTTGTTTTCCTCTTCATTGTCCACATTCTTCTACTTCCCTCTCTAAGTGTCAGTGAAAGGGCTCAAGCCTATCGACCTCTTTCTTCCGACCTCACTGACCTTATCCGCCAAGAATTCTTTTCACCACTGTTTTATAATGCGGCCGATTACTTAGCGTCCCGTCACCACCCATTCCAAGTAGATGGCGCGATCTTAATGGCCATGATATCGTTTATCATATCAGAACGTGGACAAGCACTCTTCGCACTTGGTTCGACTCTCTTTTCGGAAGCCGAACGGCTTTGGTCTGCACTCAGTGGGCCGACACTGGACTTCCAGGAGTTCGCTAAACAATATCCCTTACCTCAACAATGTACTGAAGACCAGGATCGAATGATAGAGTCTATTGGACTTCTTGAGTTTTCGAATCCTGTTTTTGATGAGGAATTTTCCACCCTTCAGATTCCAGGAGAGATTTGTGGCAAGGAAGAACCGGGGCCACGCCACTATTTTGACCCAGGGACTAAATTATCAGACACTCGGCATTGGCACAATCAGAAGTCAATATTACCTAGTCATCAGGGTGGATCTAGCTCGAAACTTGAGGACCCACGCGCCAGATCTCGAAGGCTGCGTTCTGAACAGCGATTCATGAGCGCGTTGCAAGTACAAGCCGCTTCTCTGACTGGAGCGTCAGGAGCAAGTCTTCGGCAAATCATTATAGTCCCTGTTGGTTTGACAAAGACGGACAAGGATCCTATAAGCAAGGTATGCTAACTTTTGTAGTCTATATTTCACGAAGACTGAAAAGTTCAACCTTCCCAAGGCCGCTGCTCCACGCAAAAAAATTACGCCCGCCTTATCTTCAGCAGACAAGTTGAGACTCAAAATCAAGGAAGAAAAGGATGCCAAGCAGAAGGATGCATCCGAAGCAAGGTGGACACACTTCTTATCGACGATCTCCGATTTCACCCTTTCACAGAAAGTAGCTGCAATGACCGATTTTTCTCGAAATCAGAAATTAGACGCTCCTGCAATCTTATTGGAGATGCGGTTGTTCAACGTTAATCTTGAACTGCATACGTGGGTTGGAGAAACCGACCGCGACTCGGACCTTGTTCGCGATCGGTACACAGTTTCTATCATGCGTGCAGTCAAGGACATTTTTGAAGCTGGTATCGTGACCCTCCAGGCGAAGAAAGTCTTGACTACTGTTCTTATAGCCCTTGGCTTCAATGTTTACGTTTCTAATATCTTTCCTGCTGCCCAATTTCCCGAAGGTCAACGGCTTAGTTTTTCATTCATCAAACTACTTGACTCAAAGACAAAGTCACCGCGATATCCCTTTATGGCAATTCAAGAGCATCCTGTTATATGGCAACTTCGTGTTTTTGGGGAGTACATGGACCGAAGCATGGATAGCGCTCCTGATACTCGCGTTTCTTTCGAACCCGATGCCTGGCAGAGAAAGGTCCTGGACGGGATTGATAAAAATAAGTCCCTTTTGGTGGTTGGTGAGCTTTGGTCTTCCTGACTCACAATAAACATATGTCGACATTTAATTTTACTTCACAACAGCTCCTACCAGCGCTGGTAAAACCTTTATATCGTATTATGCAATGGAAAAGGTTTTGCGGGAGTCTGATGATGGTATACTGGTTTATGTCGCTCCGACGAAGGCTCTTGTCACCCAAATTACTGCGGAAGTTTATGCTAGGTTCAGCAAAAACCTCAATGGAAGTAAGTGATGGCCGATATCATTTAGCCCTCTTAATATAACGTAAATTAGGAAGCTGCTGGGCAATTCATACTCGCGACTTTAGGATACACGATCCTCAAAAATGTCAAATCCTCGTGACGGTCCCCGAGATGCTGGCGATAATGCTGCTTTCACCTCCCCTGGCGACTGTATGGACTCCGAGAATCAAAAGGTCCGTTTTTCTCGAGCCACATAGAGACAGCTATGTAAATATGTATGTTGCAGAATTATTCTTGACGAAATTCATTCCATCGGGCAGCAAGAAGGTGGAGCGGTCTGGGAACAGATTATCCTCTTTGCGCCGTGTCCAATAATGTGTGTTAATAATGAAGCTAGTCTTTCAGGAGTCTGACAAGGTTTACCTAGTGGCTTATCTGCAACTATTGGTTCTCCAGACGTTTTTAGCCGCTGGCTAGAGTCAGTCCAAGAGGCTCACGGCTTTGCATATGAGTTTATTGAACATCGGAACCGATACTCCCATCTTCGAAAATTTTTCTATCAGATTGACGGCAAGGGACGCGTGTCGAGTTTGGGAAAACATAGTGCCACTAATCGCGCTAAATTCCTTCACCCTATCAGTCTGCTATCATTTGGACCTCGTTCCCTCCCTCCTGACCTATCCCTTGAAGCAAGAGACACACTGACCCTTTATAATGCTTTGCTCACCGTCAACGACCAAATAAGCACGGACCTTGAGCCTCTAGATCCGAGGAATTTTTTTCCAGAAGACCTGGTTTTCTTGCGTCAACAAGATATCCTCCTCTACGAATCGAAATTGAAG
Organism: Gymnopilus junonius; assembly: GCA_015501075.1. Taxonomy (NCBI): domain Eukaryota; kingdom Fungi; phylum Basidiomycota; class Agaricomycetes; order Agaricales; family Galerinaceae; genus Gymnopilus; species Gymnopilus junonius. The sequence goes on from JADNYJ010000158.1 coordinate 26,410, forward strand.
GATATTCTGATTGGTCTCTTGGCAATGTCTGATCCGCAAGATGTTTCTTCCCCTATTGGTCGTGTTATCCAAGTGCTGGACCCAACAATGATGGACATGGCAAATATTGCACCAGCACCTACCGCGTTCCAAAACGACTTGCTAATGCTGCTGGCTGACTTATTCGCCAAAAATGAATTGGTATGTCGTGGCATTCATAAGGAGTTATGATATACTAATTCACGATTTAAGCCCGCCATTTTATTTAATTTCGATAGGACCAATTGCGAAATAATGGCTCAGAGCTTAATTGCACATTTGGAAAGCTTGGAGCACCAGTGGCGTTCAGAGGACGCTCGCTGGATTCAGAAAATGAAAGAATGGAATCTTTGGAAAAGCCAATCAAAAGCTCGGGAGAAAGCGCTTGATAAGCTTAAGAAGAGAAAAAAAACGAATGACGAAAACGACAAGCAAGATGACTCAGATCCTTCTTGGCAGAGCTCCTTTGACCCAGAGGACCCATCGCCCGAATTCTCGTTTGTAGGGCGTCGTTCACATTACTCATACTCGGACCTTGAAAAGCAGATTGAGGAATTAAGGTGGACGAGCATACCCTCATGGGCCTTCGATGCCCTCAAGCGAGGTATCGGTGTTCATCATGCAGGTATGAATAAACACTATCGAAGTCTAGTGGAAAGGCCAGTATTAATGTTTTAATGTGCATTTTGAGGACTATTCCTAATCGACTCTGTAGTCTTTTTCGCCAGGGTTTTATACAAGTTGTCATTGCCACTGGTTCGTGAATTACTTTAGCGTCGACAACGACTTGACTCAATCAAATCATTAGGCACTCTTGCTTTAGGCATTAATGCACCGGCAAAGACCACCATCTTCTGCGGAGACTCTCCCTACTTAACTTCTTTAATGGTGGATGTTTTTTGGTGTTTTATACATTTTACTCTTCTGACACTGCCCTTTCATAGTATCGCCAATGTGCCGGTCGCGCCGGACGTCGAGGATATGACTTGAGAGGCAATGTCGTTTTCTATGGTCTTCCTGCTGACCGTGTACGGCGTCTTGTATTGTCGAAGCTTCCGACCCTGGGCGGCAATTTTCCAGCTACGTCAACGATGACTCTTCGATTATTTAATTTACTAGACGGCTCGAAAGGTTCTGATTTTGCTCGCCATGCTATTAAGAGTATCATGTCTCTGCCACATATTACGCTGAATTCTGATATTGGAAGGGAGCAACTTTTGCATCACCTCCGATTCAGCATCGAATATCTCAGGCGCAGTGGGCTTCTTGATGGAACTGGAAAACCGGTCAACCTCTTCATCGTTGCCACACATTTGTATGTGAGTAAAGTCGCACTCTTTTTTTTACTCTGTTATTTATAAGGTAATTGCAGTACGCCGAACCTAGCAATTTTGCTTTTGTGGCGCTGATGCGAGCGGGCGTGTTTCATAGGATATGCAATCGTCTTGACGCAGAAGATGCGAAGAAAGGATGTATGATGGTTTTGTGCAATCTTTTTGGAAGACGATACCTTTCCCAAATCTTCGCGAATGAGAGGAACATAGAGGAATTGACCCAAAAATATCCCTCTATGGTCGTCTTGCCGCCCCTTCCAGAAGATGCTCAGGATGTCCTAATCCAGCACGAAGCAGAAATATTACGCATCTTCACGGGCTATGCTTTCGCTTTCGCATCTCAATACGGGACCAAGATTGGGCCAGATGACACTCTACCGTTGAGTTGCACTCGTTACTCTGCAAGTGACGAAGGGAATATTAGCCCTCTTCGGGCACACCTCCGCAAGGCGGCAATTCCCGTCACGATTCGGTCTTCATTTGTTGCCAATTCTGGGCATAACGATTCGTTCAATACTGTCTTCGAACTCTGCAATACGGCTCGGACTGGCCTCAATCTTAACGGCCATGCCATACCTACCATGTCACCCTTCACCACAAATGGAGGAGGTGGCCTGGAACACCGCCTCAACGCTTATATTTTGGATTTCTACATCCATGGACAAGTCTCCACATTAGCCAAAGCTAATTGTATTCGCCGAGGAGATGTTTGGTATTTACTTCAGGACTTCATGTTGACGCTAATGACTGTCAAGACGGGATTGCAACAGCTTCTATGGGCCACTTCAATTGATGCCAATGCTGAAAAGGATTCAGACACAAGCGACCTCAAAACCTATGATATTGGCGATGATTTTGCGATTGGGGAAGGAGAGACTGGAAGCGAAGATGCAGAATCGTTGGGGCTTCCAGACAACGCATCTCCTGCAGACAAGAAGGTGTACAGGATACTGACTGAGATTTGCAGTGAATTCGAAGAAAAATTCCGGGCCATGTGGGCGTAGAGGGGAGAGGTCCCTTTGAAGGGTGGCCATTCTACAAAAGATACGCTGTACCACCCGACATTGTCTTATAAAAAATCTGCATTATCGTATCCCAAATAACGCATCTATTTAATTTAACCATGGATGGTGGCTAAGGTCTGACGCGCTGGCCCTATCGGATGGCTTCAACCTCAACATTGAGCGCAAGAGCGAGACGCAGACTGGTAGCTCTTTCGTTGCCAAGACGTTATAGAATTTAAGAGCATCCTCCAATCCAACAACTCCTTCAGCCTGCAGGTATAGCACATCTGTAGAGAAAATTAACCTTAGATTTAGACCTCAAGTTGCTAGTACCGTCGTCAGTAAAGCATTCCATGTAGTGCTTCCCTTTTCGAATATAGGAGATATCATACTCATCCCCAACTACAGCTGGCATATGAGCAAGATGATAAGCTTCCGCAGTCCAGGTCGGTCCTTTACGAGGGACAAAAAGCCACCAGCCAGTTAGAAGCTCAAAAATCTGGAGCTCATGGTATGTTAATTGAAACGGAAGAAACAGCGCGAAAAAAGGAGCTGACCAGGCACCCTAAATTCCAAATGTCTGCCCTGGTGTCCCATCCACAGCCTATGATTACTTCGGGAGCTCGTAGAGCATATGGCTGGATGATATTTGCGTGACGCCCGTCAACTGTAGCTGCTGCAACTTGCAAAAATCAATCTTCAGAGAGAAACACATCAAATAAGTCCAATACCAGTGCCAAAGTCGGTCAATCCAATACTGAATTTTGAAAGTTTAATGAGTTCTTCGATGTCACCTAAATTGAATGAATGAGGAGATGAAAGGGGCGCAGATTCCGTGGATATCGAACGGGTAAAAGCCGCTTCGTTGGTCAACTGGGAGATCCAACTGCTCTTCAGGCCATTTCGCCAGCGATCCCATACATCGCTTGAGGAAGGTTAGCGAAGTACACCGTCTGAAGAGCTTCACGATATTCATATTTACAAGTTGTTGAAGAACGACGGGTGACCCGCAAGGAACATCGATCCTTCTCACTTTCCCACGGTGACAGAATCCTGCCAGGACCTGCTTGCATATTTCGAGGGCATTCGGCTACACAACCTCAAGCACGAAAGTTATTCTCTTCGGCGGAAGCCAGCTAAGGAAGAAAACGAACTGTACTGATTTATCCAGACTAAGAATAAGGACCCAGGACGCATGTAGTCGGAATCAGTTTGAAAATAAAAATACATCTAGCCCAGCAAGATGATGGACTATGTAAAGACACACCCAAGGCAAACAAGGTCCCTGAATCATACATGAAACATGCTTATAAAGCTGACAGAACAAGGGGGTTGTTTAATGTCGTCGTCTTGCAAACTCGACCCTGAAGGTAGAGGTGGAGGGAGGCAAATAAGAATATTCATGTGAATGTGTGCATAACATGAGGGCCTTTTGAATAATCTTTCCTTGACTGTCCTTGGACAGAGGGACCCAGTGATGATACAGGTGCATCCGGCCCTAGCTTCGCAGAAGAATCGGTGGCGTGGGAGAGATTCGTACGCTCCAGAGAATTCATGGTATGCCCACCGCCACAGGCGACAATAAGGGGGCTTCCGAATAATACCACGCAATTTGAAGCAGGCAGCAACTAGTCGTACGCCAGATCCAGAAAATGGCTGGACGTGGCTGATGATATTTCAGAGTATGTCACAGTGACATCGCTGTCACTCCTAAACGACACAATTCTCCTTCGCTTGAATTGTTGAAAACGCGCCAGGTCTTCCTCCCATCGTTGGCGGATAACACTAGTTTGGATCTCTGGCTGCTTTTGTCCGACCTTCTGCCAAGTTATATCGTTAGTTCGGATACTCAAACGATAACACAGCGAGGATAAGCATACCTTCAACCACTCGAGAATAGCATCAATGGATCTTGCCTTGGCCGCCCTTTCACTAGAAGGCAATCCCTCTGCTAGCCACGGTCCCAGAGGCATGGTTCTCAACTGTTCTAAAATCTTTGGACTGGGAGATGCTCTTGTCAGGTGGAACCGCCATTCCGTATGAGAGGCAACGATCTTCCAATCCTTCGTTCTGGATTTGCGCAGTCAGTAATGCTCTAGCAGTTCAACAATGAGGAAAATAAAACTGACAAATCGGAAACATGTGGATTACAACGATCTAAACATATCTCAGCCATCTGGGTGTGGTATACCGACGCTGGAAGATAAAGGGGACCCGCACGTTCTTTCTTGGTCAGAAACGAGGTCAAAGATGCTCGAAGACCATGCAAAGCGAGTAGCGTCTCTGAAACCTTGATGACATCTGCATCTATGATTGGTGCAGGAAGAGATACAACCTCGTCCACTGAGATGCTCCTACTTATCGCAGCAAGAAATGGTTTTCGGAGCGTGATTTCCCTATGACCTTGTGAAGATGTACCGATCTCAAGGATCTGACGATATATGTGGTTGCTGATCTTGACAAGTGCATGCTTAACATTGCGGTCCATCTGAAGGACCTTCATGAGTTATCGCGACAGCACCGATAAGGAATCCGATTCTTTTTACCTTGGATGAAATCTGACGGTAAACCCAGTCAAGGATTCGGCGTGTAGCAGACCAAATGAGGTCAACGTTGCGGACTGGTGCCTCGTTTAAGCATGGGACATCGTAGGTGATACTCGTCATGACGTCTAGTAGCTTCATTTTGTCATTGTGGTATTGCACTGCAGCTCCCAGAGAATCGACGCCGATAGAATCAAGGCATGCTTTGAGAATCCGATCGAGATACTCTAAAGCTCCTGGCTCTCTTCAGAGGAAGTGGAAAAGACCAATCAAATTGAAGTCGTTGTGCCAGCGAATGGTAACTCACTTTGTACCTTTCACCCAAGCTGGGCGGAAAATCATCTTGATGATTTGGCACAGATCAAGCAGGTGTCGGACCTTTGGATCCCAATACCACGTACCCGCCCTGTCTGGATCACGGAGAAAGGCAGAAAAGTGAGGGTTTATCCATACGACGTCCGTCGACACGTGCCCTTGCCCAGCAGCCAAGACTTGCGTCCAATAGCTTGTATCCCACTGATAAATGAACTTCTGGTTTCTTTCGACGGCCAGCGACAGTTCATTGGCACCATGTCCGCAGATATTTTCCAGCCAATCGAACAATACGGGCGTTTCGCGGTCAATGAGGCCTGGAAGCTGATTGAGGAGCTCGAGAACTTCTTTTGACGACGAAAGGGCGCTCTGGTATAACTTGTCAAGCAGGGTTCGGTATTCGGTAAAAAGGTGCTTTATATCCTCGTTCAATGCGTTGTTACCGGAAGCAGATGATAGGTTAGGAGTCTCTTTGGTCCAATGAGAGTGCTCCGATTGGAAATTCGCCGGATTGAGGAGCTGAGGTTCCAAGTGGCCAGAATCAGAAAGCGCAGCCTGAAAATGAATCATGAACCATATGAAGGAGTATATGACAAAGAAAGAAAACTCCGAACCTCAGCAAGGGCAGTCAGCATAGAATGAAGCCCTTGAAAAGAGTCATTCCAGATTTTGTCGTTGTGTGGTCTTTTTGGAGGAAAGATGACACGAAGCGGTGACAGTTCTTCGACAATAGTGGCTCGCGTAGTTGATTGACACCGACTAAGGTGGATGCCCAGATGATGCTTTAAGTATCCCCAGGTTTCGTGACAGAGAGGGGGAAGTTTATTTTCATAACTTGAGTAACAAATCAGCACTGCTAGTGATATTAAGTCAAAGAAAATATAGATATCTCACCTCCAAGGTACATATATCCAATGCTTCATCAACTGTGACCCAGCTTTTACGAGTTCAAAGTGGGCTGCATCCAAGTCAACGACAAAGTGCTTTGGACACCGATTAGAATCTAAAAGATAATCTATAAAGGTAGCGTGGTGTAGACGTAGCCCTCGCGTTTGGTCGTACTCGAAACGGTTGCTGAACTTGTGTCTTTCATAATAATCCTCTTCGTCATCAGGCATCTTGACCAAAGAATGCAACCCTCGAAGCGTGACGGTCACGTCACTCTTCTGAATACCAAGGAGGTCCGCGTAAACCTCAGGTGGTTGCGGACAATGCAGGATAAGGAGGAGGGAGAGGATGCGAGCGAGATTATCTGGGTATGGGCAGGTATGTAAGATTTGAGTATAGAGGCTGTCGACGTTTGTATTGAGGGTTGGCGACGACGGGGGTGTTCCGGCGGGGCTCAATACTATATCCAGTTGTTTCTTGGGATCGTATCGATCAGCGCCTACAAACTTGATAACAGTTGCGGGGTAAATGAAGTGGCCTGACGATTTCTCTACGAGACGATCGAGGACTTCCGTAGGTGGCCATGGTTTCGCTGTCGGTGGTATGAGATCAGAATTGAGCTCAGCGATCTTGTCAAACTCTTCTTGGAGGTAAATCCGAATGTCGCGGTCCGGGTTAAGAGAGGAGTCAAGAGACAGGCGGCGTGTTCTATGGTCTAGATGGGGCAGGTTAAAGGTGTTACGAATGTGCACCTCAAATCGGCTGGTGATGAGGAAACGGAATCGTACCCCGGAGTTGGCCAAGAATCCTGCGATCAGGTTCAGAACCCGTCTGTGAGATTCGAGGCTTTGACATTCATCTAGTCCATCTATTATCACAAGATAAATAGGTGGCAGTGGGACTGTAAGTCTTTGCAAGGGCTCGACGATGAGGGCCTGTAACTGCGCGTGAACATCTTTGGTATGTAGAGCCGGATCCAAGAGCATGGCGCGGTTGACATATTCTCTGAGACCAGGAATGTGTAATGCAAGCTGATAGGCGATTGTAGCAAACAGAAGGCGCTCGTCATCGCGTCCAGGTTTCCCCTTAGAGAAGAAAAAGGATGCAGCAAGGCGATCTTCAGCTAGGCGATAAAACTCTGCGATACTTTGCATTATGGCAGATTTTCCTGCTCCAGCGGGTCCATACAGCCATAATATGTCTGTCGAGCTCGCTTCATCCTCTATCCAGGAAATGATGAGGTCGATGATTTTTCTGCGAGTTCTTGGATGACATTTGGGGGGTGGAAAGCGCTCATAAGAGTCGTGAAGTGCCCCAGTCGCAATCACTTTACTCAGGGCCTGCAAACCTAGGAAAAAACGTTCGAGCTCTCGTTGGGCAGCCTCAAATAAGTAGTAAGATCATACCTTCCTCGCTTTCATTGTGGTAGAAATTGCCATGAACTTCATAGTGGTGATGATTCCCATTTACTTGCGTAAATTGACCCCCATAGATATTCAAATCGTTTTCAAGACCAGAGAAGAATCCTGCTTCATGCGTTGACATAGACGAGTGCTGAGAAGTTGTCCTGCTGATTTGGGGTTATATAGGTCATTTCGTTAGGTTCGGGGCGGTGCGGATAGCTGTGCTGTAAATGTCAGTGGTGGTCGTGATCAAAGCCGTGCTCTTTGACCCCGGCGGTTGATGGGACTGGTTCACCACTTCCCACATACACTCCCTTCCTGCCTTGGGCACAACATCAAAACGACGTCGAGCGGCCGTACTTGAGAGCTTTGACGCGTTTCTAACGCTCCTTGCCAAGGCTAGTGCGAACGACAACCTCTGGATCTGAATCAACCGCCAGCTATGACGAGACCACCTGTCTTTCCGCGTTCAAGTATTCTTGTCCTTGGTTCCACTTCTATCCAGTCCTTGGTGCCTTCGACGATAATATCTCAATTGGAATCACTGTTAGAAAGCCACAGGTTAGAAGATGCCTATAATTTGGCGGACCAGAGGCGGAAGAAACTCGAGGAGAGCCTTGAAATTGACGAAGATGAAGTAAGTTATGAAAACAGCTGTCTTTTCGTACCCAGTTCTAAATTCATGTTCAGGCAGAGGAACTACGCTACGTATACCAAAGAATTGGATTTCAATGTTTCGCGGAAACCTTATTCGAAGATACTGGAAAGCATCTGTTCAACGGAGAGGTCGACCCCAGGCTGCTCATCAGCTATTATCCGGACCTAAGAGGGACGCTATTTTCTCAGGACGATGCTATGAACGTTTTCTCTGGCGTGGCAGAGCATATGCCTATGGAAGCCTCTGTGGACGACATCAGTGAGTCTTGTTTCTTTCTCTTAACATCCCCCTACCGTGCCTTCGAAAAGCCTATTTCTTTCATTAATGTCCGTTAGTGGATGTACCCTTAGCCCCCGTTGACATGTAGTCCTTTTTCCCCCTTCGCACACTATGTTCCTGTGTTGGAACTGATATTCAGTTGTGTCGAACCTAGTCAGGAATTATTCGCCTCATTTGGCTCCAGACACGCAGACTGCCCCTCCAACTGCGGAATTAAGGAAAATTCTGGGGATGGCGGCGAGAGAGATGCTTCTTGTATTCTTAAAGAGGAACCGAACGCGGCGGACGTGTCAAAGGGCAAAGACATTGGGAGCACTGGCGAATCCATAGACATTGTAAGCTTCCGTCCTCCATCAACTGCATATCACGCTAACGACGCAATTTTCCAAGGCAATCGACACAGTACTTGCGAAATTATACGCCCAATTTGAGAAGACGGAGGAACTATACGCACTTCTCCAACAATCAAATGACGTTTCGGTGCACGAGGTGGAACCAATACTGAAAAGTATGGGACAATACAACGCATTATGTATGTTGTATGAACAGCGTGGAGACGACTTGAAAGTCCTGGACGTCTTGGCCAAGTGGGTATTCAGGTTTGTTTTACCTTTCCTGCTTGGCTCATTATGCATCGGCATCTAGACTTATCGATGGTGAATGGTCTGACGAGGATATCAAGGACCCGACCTCGCAGCTGGTCAATCTGTTAACGGAGAAGCGTGATAGAGCTTTAATACAGCGCTGGGGCGTCTGGTTGACGAAGAGGGACCCGAAATACGGGTTGAAGGTGAATGTCATCTTCTTCCCATCTTTCTCGGCGTATACTGATATATGATTGGTTTTCAAGCTTCTGATGCCAAGAGACACAGGAAAACGGCGAGAAAAGCCAGAAGAAGACATTGCTTTATTGGAGCAGATTCAGGAGGCGAACCCCGTTGCTGGCACTCAATATCTGGAATATTTGGTATTGCAAAGGCGAACCTCAGTGCGTTTGTCCGTATTCAGACCTCATGCAGTTGTTAATTATTCCCGCAGTCTAGGGAGTTGCATATGCGATTAGCACTATCATGTGTTAATCAGGTACTTTCATTTCTCAAAGATGAATCTGTCGCAAAACTCTGGAGGGCAAAGGGTGATCATTATCTCATTCTGCCGATGTTCCTGATTTATAATACCTTCTACAGCATCCTCTTATTCTTCATCAAGGCACGACAATTCTTTTCTCTCTTACTTCGCATCAACTACGCCAGATTCCGAACATAAGCGAGCGAGGCTAAAGACTATCCTGCTGCTTGCCGGATCTTCGCTGTACGATCCTGAAGCTGTCCGGGAACGAATAGCAGAATGTGGAAAAATCCTCAAGCTTGAGCTCGCTATCATTGATGGGAAGGCAAGCTCTTGCAATTCTTTCTTTCTTTGGTGGCAAGTCCTGACAGAATTTCTGGCAGCTCGGCAGACATAGGTCGGCTTTAGAAATCCTCGTCAATGACCTTAACGACTCCACTTCTGCCGAAGCCTATTGTACATTGGGCGGCGACATTGTGCCACCAAAAGTTGCTCAGGCAATAGCGGGTGATTTGGGACTACAAGATTGGGTCACGGTCTTGTTCGGGCTGTCTCCTCCAACAAAAGGTGTGAATGGGAAGGGCGCAGGGCCGACCCCAGTGACGAGGCTGAAAACTGTTAATGAAGAATTGAAGAAGGAGTTGTTGAAAATATTACTAGAAGTGTACATGGATGTTGAGTGAGTACCTATTTATCTCTTCCTTCTAGTGTACTGACGATTCCCAGAAAATCGGATCGTGCCGCTCAACTCCTGAACGCGCAAGCTGTGAATCTTGACATCCTGGATGTAAGTTGTCAATCATTAGAGTGTTCCACTTTTTCGTCAATTTTTGACATATCTTTCCCGTAGGTCATATCACTAGTCCCTGCGAATTGGCCTGTCAACTTGATGACTTCTTTCCTTGCTCGTTCTTTTCGGCGGACATTGCACATCCAACATGAGGGCAAGATCGTCAAAAACATCAGCGCCGGACAGAACCTTGAGGTGTGTAGTGCAGATCTATATCCGGCGTTCCCAGTCTTTTTCTATCAATTTTTCTGACAATTGCATGTATTCCCTTAGGTCAAGGATCGGACATGGGACGTTCTCCGAGAGGAGGGCGCCATCATTGAGGAGGAGCTCGTGGATGATGACGACGAGACTGAGGACGAAGCAGGTCCTCGGTCATTCGACGAGAAGGGAGCCCTGTCTGAACACGTTGCCATGCAGATTGTGCCTGGATTGGATGACAGTCTGCTCCAGGTGGCACAGCATGCGTCTGCTGGCCATGAAGGGGGAATAGATGATCTCAGTTAATATATTTGTATGGTATTCTGATACTTCATAGGCGATACCTATTTGATAACATTTTGTGCCGCAGACACCCTTTTTCTCCTAATCGCAAGCTCCAAAGTCGAAGTCAATGATTATATAAGCTCTATACACTAGCTTACGGTCACTGCTAATGCATTTTCGAATGAACGTTGTTCTATTTTAGTCAACCAGCCTTCAACTTCAACATCGTTAACTGCCATTGTGGAGGATCCACATTACACTGTTATGTGTTGTCACCGTCTGCAAGAGTTGAATGGAGTTATACCCTCTGATTAATTATATAGTGCTTGCTTCAGAATGGGTTTTCGGAGTTTCTGCTGAATACGTCGACGTGCGCATGGTACAACTTTGCACGTCAACATAAACTTACCCTTAAATGACAATTTCTCCAGGAGGATATAGGGTTGCCTTCACACCACATTGTTAATGAAATGAAATTGGAGAAATCATGAGTTCATGTCGGCGGCGGTGGGATGTTTACTTCCTGGATCCTGATGGTCTTCTTGATGTTCCTTCAGGTCGTTATCACTGCAATATGGATCCTCACAATATGGCAGCTTTCTGCTTTCAGGGCTTTAATTTTGTCATCTAAGTGCGTGATACTTTTCTACAGGTCCATCCTCAGCTACCGTATGGTCTAAAGCAAGCGACAGTCCTTCTCCAATTGTGTCATATTAGTGACGGAAATTAAATTGACATTTGCATTGCTGCTTTGACTGTTGACATGGACAAGTGGCCATTGGCATTCCATTTTTGGTGTAATCATCTCCCAGGTGACATGCTTTTCTGCACTGACCGATTCACGGAGATCTTAATAAGAGTTTAGAGAGTCAGGATCGCTTACACGGCTTTGAATCAGCTTCAAGTTGAATACGGCGCCATCGTTCTGTGGACCAGTAACCAATTCCTTGTTTATTATCCTCGCTTTTGTAGATCCTTTCATCCTTCAAGACAGACTTTTACCCAACTATTTAATGGAATCCATAGAGACTGTAGTCACACTCAACTTAGGTTTGGAACAGGTCAGGTCTAAGGCTTAACATAAGCCTATTTGGTAGTATGACGACCAGTTGGAAGAGACAGGATGACCATTCGCATACTGAAAAATTATCATGCTATTCTTAGGGAAACAAGCATCGGACTTTGGCCATTAGCTTTTTTTACTTGCACAAGCTAAAAAAGATAAAAAAAGGGACGAAAATCTGGCCACCCAAATCCAGGCCTGGATTCCTGAAAAGCGCAGACTTTGTACCTAACGTTCAGAAAGGCCAGAGCTGATGCGGACCATGAAATCAATTCTCTGTATCATGAATCATGGCACATGAGATGAAACAATGCAAAAATTTGCCATTACTGACCATATGACATACTAAATTTTTGAGGAATTGGCCAAAAAAGTGGAAAAGTTAAAAAGTAAATTGCCGACTTGCTGATGAAACCTCTTAGCATACATTCAACCAGCCAGTGTTCCTCTAATCTAGTGATGTGCCAGCTCTGGCCTGAAGCCAGAAGCTGGGCCAAGCCAAGCCTGATTTTTGGCTTTTGGCCCAGCTCAAGGTTTGGGAAGGCCAAAGCCAGCTCAAGCCAAGCCAAAGCTGGGGCTTTCAGGCCAAGCTGGAGCTGGCACATCACTACTCTAATCAGAGACAAAATTTTATGGACAAGTACTCTGGCCTCTGCTGTGGGCCCTGACTCCTTTCAGCGATGTTGGGCCATTGACTAGAGTAGGGTTGCCGAAGTTCAGTTCAGAACTGACAGTTTGAACCTGAACTGGCTGAACTGAACTGCAGTTCAGATGCAGTTCTGGTTCTCAGTTCAGCCTATGGCCAGTCAGTTCGAACTGAACTGAACTGCTTGTTAGGGAAATGCATGGGTATGGTCATGGGTTTCATGGGTTTTTTACAGTTAGAAATGTAGTACAAATTAAGACAATTTTTTTGCAATTTTTTTCGTGCAAATTGATTAAGAATTGAGTGAGTTATGCTTGTTTCAAGTTTGGGACTCAATAGCCCAAAACTGATGTCACAAATGTCACGGGTAAATGCTGTGGGTGCCACACCTACCCGTTTTGGCTACCCGTGACATTTGTGACATCAGTTTCGGTGATAATGGCCTCAAAATTGAAATGAGCATAACTCATTCAATTCTTAACCGATTTGCATAAAAAAAATTGACTTAATTTGTACTACATTTCTAACTGTAAAAAACCCATGAAACCTGTGACCATACCCATACATTTCCCTACTGCTTGTTGGGTGTGGTTAAAATTATCAAATTTTGACCTTCAAAAGTGATTATTTTGGCATCAAAAAATTACCATTAGATTCCCATAATGTATAGAGAACTCCTTAGCACTAATCCCAAGCACTAAATGACATAAAATAATTTCTTAAAATGATTTTATTTATTGTGTGAGGACATGAGTTATATGACACTACCCAATGCTTGAAAAATCAGCAAATAATATACTGTTTTGTACATATAGCAATGTCTAATGATAGAAGATAGACATATCTGTAGTCTATCTACTATTTCAAAGCCTCAGATGAAAGAAAATTTTATGTTTTGGCCATTGCCAGTTCAGAACAGTTCAAACCAGTTCAAACTGAGAACTGAACTGAACTGGGAAGTTCAGTTCTCAGTTCAGAAAATTGGCCAAAGAACTGAACTGAACTGAACTGAACTTCAGCAACCCTAGACTAGAGGGGCAAGAACCAAGGTTTGGTGTCATGATTTGCCATTCACTGTAGTCCTAGAGGTTATCAGGTCATTGTTGTTTTGGAAATTGTAATATAAACCTGAGGGCCTAAGCCTAGAGAGCACTCCAAAGATATAAATGCAGGCTGTTCAGGAGGGGGTCTAGCATGAGATCCAGGGGCAGTGACAGAGTGGCAGTGGCAGTGCACTTCAATTCAGGTCAGACAATGATCACATGGAAAATGCTGATGAAATCCATTTTCTCTTTTGTGCATCTACTAAGTACTAGTGTTTTGACTCTCAATTATTGATATTTTCAATTTCCCTGCCATTTTAACTTGCTTCTAATGAAACCATGATCTATGATAGGTAACACTACAAGCAATTGGAATGAATATGACCAACTGCACTTGGAATCATCTTCTAGTTCAAAAGAGCCTTGTGTATCTACTATCATGTGCTCTGACATTCTGAGCCTGAATGTAATAGGAAGGTGTCAAACCAAACAGATATTCAAAGAAAAATGGAGAACAAAAAACAAGCAACATGGGGCACACACTAGAGGTTCACATCATCCATAGATATTTTGACATACCTGATCATTGCATTAGAATATTCCAGATGACTATCAGCAGTCAAGGGGGTTTTGGGATTTGAGTCCAAGATATTGGGCTGGTTAGTTAGTCTGGTCAGCCATAAAAAAACATTCTACCAATTTAATAAATCTTATCTTATCTCATCCATAAAGCCTTAACTTGACTTCAGTTTATCGAGCAGCAAGTTGTACATACAGTGAGCAACCACTGTATGCACGATGCACTCTGCATAGTATCAATGTAGCTACTAGCTTACCTGGGTTGTGAGAGGCTAGTGCTAAGGTGACTACTTAGGCTACTACTTAGAAGTGCAAATGACTTAGATTAGGATGCTGTTTAGAGCATCCTTATATACCTACAGGACATGCAGTGACTAACTATGTATGAGTAATGCATAAGGCAATTACTCAGCTAATTACTATGTAATTACTAATATTTACTCATAAGATGAGTAATATGCTCACTAAGTGATCACATGTTTTAGTCATATAAGATGACTGTGATACTCTGTCATCACTGGATCTAGTCACATATAGATGCATCTGATCATGCGTGTCATGTGAGTCATGTGATGTAGTCACATGGACACTTATCATGTCAACACTCCCCCTCAAGTAGTGCCACGTTAGCACACATACTTGTTCTGACATGATGTGTCAGTATTCTATTCTAAGGGATAGAACTCTATGCCTAGAGCCTGTCTATGTTTAAGGAACAGGGTAGGGCCTAGATTCTTGGTGAACATATCAGCAACATTTTTGTCTGTAGGGACGTGCTCTATTTTAATGTTTCCAAGTTCTATTTGTTCCCGGATATAGTGGTAGCGTATTTCAATGTGCTTTATCCCTTTTTGGGTGATGGGATTTTGCGAGTTAAAAATAGCTCCATGACTATCTCCATATAAGGGAACATATGGGATTGACATCCCGAGTTCTTCAAATAGAATCTTAAACCATGCACAATCACATGCACAGTCAGAGAGTGCCATGTATTCTGCCATTGTGGATGATGTTGATACTAGAGTCTGCATTTTGGAGTGTCATTTGATACTCCCACTAGCAAGGGAAAAGAAGTATCCCTGCGTAGATTGACGCATGTGATCAGGCTCTGTTCTATCATCACCGTATAAGGCATCACAGTAGGCATACAAGCCTTTATCGCTGTTTCCATCGAACACAAGTGCATAGTTGTGCATACCAACAAGGTAGCACATGATATATTTAGCACGGTTCAGATGTTCATCAGATGGGTTTGCAGTGAACTTAGCCATCTGTGTTACAGCAAAGGCTATATCGGGTCGTGTTCCTAGCATTAAATATAGCAGGGAACCGATCACCGATTGATACTCTGACCAAAGTGAAGCCAAACTCGTGCCTGTAAAGGGTTCTGGCTTATACCTGGTAGGTAATGGAGTCTGTGCCGCTTTCGCATTCATCATTCCAAAGCATGTAAGAATCTTATTAAGGTACAGCATTTGATCGATGTAGGTCTTGCCTTTTATGTACCTGATTCTCATGTGGAGAAACTCCTGACATACACCTAGGTCTCAACATTCCCATGTAGTCATAAATAGCTGCTTCTTCTGTCAGACTAATTCAGTGTTAGGACCTGTGATGATAATATCATCAACATATGCCAACATAATGACAAGGGTCCCATCGCTATGTCTTGCAACAAATATGCCAGCATCAGCATATAGGCATGTGAAACTGAGCTCTTTAAGGGAGCAATCAAGTTCAGACCACCATGCACATGCGGCTTGTTTTAGCCCATAGATAGCTTTGAGCAGGTGAAGTACTTTCTTCTCTTGTCCCTTTATGGTAAAGCCATCAGGCTGTTCCATATATATCTCCTTGTCAAGTTTCCCATATAGGAAAGCTGATTTGATGTCAAGGGACTCTATACGCCATTTCTTGAGTGTCGCTAAGGCTAGGATTGTGCAGACCGACTTGAACCAGACAACTGGTGAGAAGATCTCATCATAGTCTAGGCCTTCTATTTGGGAAAATCCCTTGGCAACTAGATGGGCTTTTTTATGTCCATCGGACTGAATATCAAAAACCCAACAATTTTTGATGGCCTTTCAGCCTGGAGGTAGGTCAGCAAGCTCATAAACTTTTTGTTTACAAAGGGCCTCTAATTCTTGAATTGAGCCTTGTGCCATTCCTGTTGTTGATTGGCAGGTAGCCGACTAAGATCTTTACTAGTCCAATTTTGGACGTTCAATGGATCTGGAAGTGCACTATCGGAAATTGCCTTAGAAAGTAAATAGGCATGCCAATGTGCTCCCCCTTTGCTCCCATATTGGGATTGTACAGGTACTCAGCCACGTGGTCACTAGAGGCTGTAGACAAATTTGGAGCAGATCCGGTTATGTCTAATCTGCGCTGGCAATCTCTATCGGTGGCTGTACCAGGAGGGTATATGTTCCCTTCTTTTTGCATACTTTTACTCTCATGAGTGCTCCTTCTTGGAGCATCACCGGCAGCTCCCCCTGATGGACTGGCACAGGGTTTCCATGGTGCAGGTGGTGGGAGATTAGAACTCGGTCCTTGCCTAGGAGTAGAAGGCATACTTGGATGAGTATCTGCTGGTGACTCAGGAGGTGGAGTCTTGGGTGGCTCATCATCACGAGGTACCTCAGACTCACTTGACGGATTATTTGGGGGTGGTCTATAGGACGGTTCATCACCATTGTGAGAATCACTGTCCTCCACTTCCAAAACACATTCCTCTGGGGAGGTGCACTTACGTATTTGGGTAAGTGATGGTACTTTAGCCTTTTGGCATTTAGGAAACAAATGTTCATCAAAAAGTGCCATGGCAGCTATGAATAGAACATTGTTGGGGCTTCACATGAACATCATGTTAGAATGATGTCTGCAATATCTGAGGAATATCATCAACTCAGATTTGGGTGAAAGTTTATTTGCCCGTGTATCCTTTGGAAGGAACATGTATGCCCCACATCCTAACACCTGTAGGTGTGACAAATCAGGCTTTTCTCCATTGATCAATTCAAATGGAGATTTCCAGTTGAGTCGATGCATGGGAGTTCTATTATATAAATAGACTGCATGTATCATGCAAAACTCCCACCAGCTGTCAGGAAGACAGGCTAATAGGCGCATAGACTTGGCTTTCTCATCTAAAGTCTGATTGGGCTATTCTCTTTGGATATGAAATTAAGTGATCATGAATCACCTAACACAATATTGTTGGCGCTGAGGATTTGACCCATCGACAGAAGTTGTACAGTCACATCAGGCATGTAGAATACTGGATGAAGATGCAATGTTTCATGCGTCACAGTATTATCCTTATCGGTAACTTCTGTTTCAATAAAAACAGTACCAAATCCATTGACAAAGACTATGCTGTTAGCAGTTTGGACCTTTGGTCTTTCTTTGCTTGGAAATTTGGTAAGTTCCGAGAAGTTGGAGATTTGTCCAGAAAAATGCATGGATGCTCCGGAATCTACAAGCCATTCCTCAAATGTCTTTTGACATTCCTTTCCCTTACAGTTCACACAAGAGACAACATGATCAAGATAAATATTGTAGATAGTAAATAAAAGTAATTTACTATCTACCCCATACAGCATATTAATACCTGTGGGTTGATCAGTTAGTGTCTTGTCAGTATGTGAACAAGAAGGTACTTGCCAATCCGGATGAGGGAGGAGCACTGAATCACCATGATTCTGCTCGATCTCATCCTCATAGGAGATCGGGTCCAAATCCTGCATCATCTTGTACATATTGTCCCGGCTCTGTTGAGCCATTTTAGTAATGACATTCCCATCTGCACTGATATAGTGCAATCCGAGATGAAGGGACTCACTGATCGGTGGTGGCAGCAGAAGGTCTTCTTCCCCAAAGGAGATATACTCCTCATCATAGTCCACATAGGTGAGATCGCCTTGTGACACTACCCCATTCATATGATTCCAATCTTCTGCCATAAGCAGTTCGGAATCGACTGCCATATGAGAAGGATCTGGGGTCAGCGCCCGATAGGGCTCAGAACCAAAGAGATCATTGTAGATCTCAGTTGTCATCGATGACCCCAATGCAACATCCTCTGTGGTGGTGCTACTGTGTATATGCACAGTGCTACTCATTCCCACATTGTCGGTGATCCTACTTGCACCTGTATTAAGGGCGACTTCCTCAAATCTACTCGAGGTGGCAATTGTCAGGGTAACCCCGATCCAAGACATCAGGTCCTGCAATTTCCTAAAAGAGGGGTATGGTGCCATTCCCCGAGTGGGGTTCTGCCAGGCACCTTCATGGACTTTGCAAGAGGTAATAGTACCTCTCCCACTAATCTCAACTATATTGTGAGTAGTGGGGACTGGGCGTGATTTCTCTAGTGGTGGGAAATGCGCCATTGATGTGAGCGTGAAGGGCTCATCATCAGAGTCCTCAACAAAGCATGCTGACTTTGGTTTGAAGCCAGCGCAGTGGGGTTTCCTCTTAGGATACTCTTTTTTCTGTGAACTGCTGGGGTTACCAGCATTCTGCTGATCAGAGTGGCATGGTTCGGGACCTTTCCCTTTGATCGCAGTATTGCGCTGTGCATTCACGTTACTAGCCTGTTGGTTTCTGGGCCGGCTATCCTTAGGTGGGTTGAGCTGCTTTGGCACGTAGAATGTGCTGTGCTTGGGTTGCTCATGTGCCTTAAGGTGCCCAAATTGGGCAGTTCATGTGGTGCAAATGCTGTCAAAGAGATCTTTCAGTTCCATATTTGGAACTGAGTTTTGCCTGGTGAAATCTTCCATCATCTGCTGATAAATGGATTCTTGCGACGTGACATTCATGGCAAGTGGAAGATTCATGAGTAGAACTAGGCATGCCATGGATTCAGAAACCATGGGTACCATACCAGTGGAACCAGTTAATGTTGAGGGATTTGTATCATTGATGAGCAGGAGACGCCCATAGTGGTAATGGAACTTGGCAAGCTGGGGGTTGGGATCAGAGAGATCGATCTTGAGATTCATAAGGACCCTAAAGTCCTCGAGGGTCTCAATGAACATCTCCTTGGAGTACTTCATCTTGATCCAATCCCATGCTTGAGCTGCAGACAGGGCTTTTACCTGGTCCCATATACCAGTATTGAGGCACATGGCCAAAAGGCTGAGTGCCTTGGAATTCTTGGAGTTGAAACTCTCCAATTTATGGCGGTACATTTCCTCGGTGGCAGTCCAGTGAGAGAAGCGGGCGTTATACAGGTTGAGATCACCCTGGGTAGGCCCAATGGCAGGAGTGGTGTCGGTGGCATGAGTGCCAGTGGGAAATGAGGGTTCCCTAATTTGTTGCTCCAGAGGAGCGGTGAGGGTCCCTTCAAGGACGGCTTTGATGTCCATGTGGAGGATGACAGCCTCCATCTTCGACGCCCATTGGTGGTAGTAGCGACCATCGAATTTCGGAAGGTCAGAGGCAGAGAAGGAGATAGAAGTGGTGTTCTTTACGGAAGACATTGTTGTGATGTTTGGATGGTTGGATTTCTGTTAAGAAAAAGGCTGGGTTGTGTCAGTGACAGGTGTGTAAGAAGCATGCTAAAAAAGGAAAGCACTGCTAAAAATACCTGCACCAGACATGGAATTAACCCCTTAAGGGCAATTTGTCCAGACAGCGACAGATGTCTGGGCCCACATGACAAGGCCCTATACAATGTTGCGCATGGTAGTGAACAATTGTGGGAGAGTGTTCTGTCTTGCAATGAACAGCTGTGGTCAATGTTCTGCCTAATGGCGAACTATCTTCCCAGGTAGAAGTAAGCTACAGACTGATGCTAAGCAGGTTCTGCACAATGGCGAACAATGCTAGACAGGTTCTGCCCTAAGGCAAACTCAATGTCCAGCAGGTTCTGCCAATGGCGAACAGCATGCTTTGCTATCAGGGCCCATAACCTATCGAGCAGCAAGTTGTACATACAGTGAGCAACCACTGTATGCACGATGCACTCTGCATAGTATCAATGTAGCTACTAGCTTACCTGGGTTGTGAGAGGCTAGTGCTAAGGTGACTACTTAGGCTACTACTTAGAAGTGCAAATGACTTAGATTAGGACGCTGTTTAGAGGTCCTTATATACCTACAGGACATGCAGTGACTAACTACATATGAGTAATGCATAAGGCAATTACTCAGCTAATTACTATGTAATTACTAATATTTACTCATAAGATGAGTAATATGCTCACTAAGTGATCACATGTTTCAGTCATATAAGATGACTGTGATACTCTGTCGTCACTGGATCTAGTTGCATATAGATGTGTCTGATCATGCGTGTCATGTGAGTCATGTGATGTAGTCACATGGACACTTATTGTGTCAACACAGTTGACACCAAAAAGACTGCAAAACTCATTCTCTGAAGAGTAAAGACCAGAAATGGCTTTGAAAGAGCTGGTATGTCTCTTTCTGGAGAAGGTAAAGATCAGATTTACTTCAGACATCTACTGAAATCACATCATTTAGACTGAGCCTAACATCTGTGATAATTGTTAAGTTCTTGATGATCTAAATGAAGGGAAGGGTGGAGCAGGCAGAGGAGATCCACATTGGAGCTATGGCAGAGTATGTCGGTGTTGGAGTTGGTCTTAGCATAAACATATGTAGACATAGGGTTGAGACTTCAGCTTCAATGTATGTGTTGCACTCCATTGTCTGGACATTGTCTCGAATGTTGGAGTCAGATCAGACTGAGAGAGCAGAGTAGAGGGCATAGATTGATTAATGAACAATATATGAACTAAGGTACCTAATAATAGTTCTAAGGTTTTTATACTATGGAGGAAACTAAGCAGAGACTGTACATGTACTAGTAAGCAGGTAGACATGTAAGTTATTCTGCACTGTTTGAAGTTCTCTAGCTACATGTAATGTAAGTGTCTACATGTTCTAGGACTTGTAATATTTCGAGGAGATCATAAGGTCAGAGTTTGTATAGTCAGAGATCAGAGTTGGTCAGAGGCATGTATATAACAATAATGGAACTGTTCTATGTCCACAATGTGATACATCTGTTACACTTGGGAGTGTCAGAATCAAGAAGTTCAATAAATGGCACCTCAATAGTCAGAAGTGTAAATAAAAAGAAAAGCAGCACTCTACAGAAAACTCAGGAAGCTGCACATCAGTTTTTTGCCCCTCATCTTGCAACAGCCCCAGCTCCTAGTCCATCAGCTTCCCATCTACTTGTCAAACCAGCATCTACACCCCTACACAATGGTCAGAGCTTTGGGCTTACAAGTAGAACTGCAACAATCAACCTATTGCGAGCAATTTCGGTATTCTACAACCATCCAAATGACCTGATATAGCATGCCCTATGACTTCTGTGCTTCTCAAAATTTTTTTGCCAAAATTCAACAGCTACTAAAGTCAGTTGATGTTGCTGATGATGACTGCCCACTTGCATGCTTTCAGGAAGTTTTGAAGGATCTGTTGGACCAGGGGAGGATGCTTGGGAATTTGGAATAGAAATAATTGATACTTGCATTAGCCCAAAAGATGAGATCCATAGCAGCATTGTATCCACTGATGAAGCTGGCATCTTCATGGACTTATTCAGGAAGATTGAGGCCCAGGTCCAGGGGATACTCAGCAAAGTTCAAAGCAAGTATGCACAGCACTGGTGTCACAGCAGAAGTGAAATGTAGCCATTGATATCAAAGACTTTGTTCTTTTCTCAGAACTGGGCTTCAGTATCTACAAGATTGACTGATGTACTTGCAAAAAAGGTTGATGAAATGGTGAGTGACATTGACTCTGCATTCCTGAATAATGATTGCGATGGAAGATCAGTGATTTCTTAAATTGCTGACCATTGGAGAAAAACCTACTCTTTTTATAATGTGGGACATCCAGCCCCCATTGATATCATCATAGTCTGGTTCTCGCAAAGTGTGACTTACAACAACAGTGGCATTGGATGCATTTCCTCCTGATATTAGAGTCTGTTCGGTAACCATAATCATAATCGATTATGATTATTGATGGCAGCCGGACTTATCCGCAAGCCAAATTGGGAATCTGTCACAAATCGTCACGACCGATAAGATAGCCTGATATTCGCCTCCCGCACTCAGCCTCACGGCAAAAACGCATTGAACGCGTGTTCGACATCCCCACTCAACTTTGAATTATGATACTCTTGTCTCCAGTACAACGGGGATGCATAAATCGTTGTAGCAATACCAATAACATTGACAAGATACGCAGCAGCTAGTATTAGCTGCCGCCGCCGTGTTTCTGGTGGAGGCGGAGGCATGAAAAGAAGTGCGGGCGACGATAAGATGCGCAGGAGATCGCTTGATAAGGCGTGCGTGACGGGATGACTCAATTTGGCGAGCGGCGGAAAGTGCCGGCTGCCATCAATAATCATAATCGATTATGATTATGGTTACCGAACAGACTCTTAGTGTCAGTGAACTCATCATAAAGCCAGAGAATATTGACCTGAATGATCAAATGATAGATGATGTTTATAAAAGCTTCAGAGAATAACTTACAAGATCCATTGTCAACTGATGACTCGAAGTTGCAATTCTCCATAAAAACCCGCATTTTTGGACCGTAGACAATCTTTGCTATATTTATTGATTTTCCACTCCCTGGTAGCATTCCAAGCCAAGCCCCGAGCGATTTTGATATCCCTTGACGCCGAACAAGGAGATCAAAAGCTGTTGACGCACTTGAAGAATCTTAAGTCTCAAGTCTCAAGACGGCGAGGGGGGCAGAGAAAAGGGACTTATCCCTGAATCAGATAAAAGTGGGGTGCAGTGACTAGAGTATACTTTAGGTCGAGTACTATCAGGGCCAAAAGAGAAAGAGTAAGCAGTGCACTAGCTAGTGTATTCTCACAAGCGGTCAGTCAAAAGGTCGGGGAAAAAATAGTCCAATTAGGATTTGGGATTCATGATTCAGGAGACGAGACGGGGGATGTAAGATATAAGGTGTAAAGACAAACCCCACGTTTCTCATTAAATCGGGGGTGCCCTATCGCCATCCAGCGTCAACGCACTCTCAACGCCAGGCAAATCGCTCACATTGTCAGAGAAGGGCCTCACACATCATGGTCCGATGAAGTCATCGGTATCATAAGCCTATAGATACCATAGTATGCACAGCAGTCTGCCTTGGCTCGCATAAAAGACAGTGGGCGCGGAACGAACGAGAAGACTGAACATGCACAGTATCACACCACAGGAAAACCGCCAGCACACAAGAACGAGAGCATATTGCCTATATTTTAAACGCGGTCATCATAGAGTGGTGTATATAGAACAAAATGCATTGCATAAGTGGAGACACGACCGCCAAACCCTGACTCAACGAACCAGAAAGCAAACTAGCGAGCGAGCGAGTAAATAGCTCAAGCAACGAGGGTGGAGGCAGTAGCAGAGTCGTACTTGAAAGTAGGAGGGATCTGCTGCTTGGTCTTGTAGTACCGCGCGAGACGGTGGATCCTAGACTCGATGAGGATAAGACGGAACTTGGAGTCCTTGTCTTTCCTGTTAACCTCGAGATGCTTGCGGACGGCAACCGCCTTTTTGATGAGGTGCCAGAGGTCCTCAGGGATGGATGGGCCAAGTCCTATCCCCAAACAAAAGGCATGTGTGTAATGTTACACATAGAGAAATACGACAGAGAAAGAGGGGATGGAAAGAGAGAGAAAAGGAGGAAGAGCGCAGTGCATGAGTGTTCGGTCAGTGAGGAGTGCAGAAGAAGGGCGTACCTTGGGCCTTGAGGATACGGAGGATCTTGTTACCGGTGACGAAGCGGACTTGGGGTATACCCTGAGCGTCACGGAGCTGGACACCGATCTGGGAGGGAGTGAGACCCTTGCGGGCGAGTTTGACGATTTGGTCGGTGACTTCCTCGGGAGTGACCTTGAGCCACGAAGGAGGAGCGCGGACGTAAGGCAGGGCGGAGGACGCTATGACCAAGTTCAGCTTTGAAGAAAAATAAAGAGTTAAAAAAAACGAACAAATGCCCTTTCCGGGAGCGTGCATGCGACCCATTTTGAATCTAGGAGACCGTGAGGACGAGCCCAACAAAAATAACAGAGGGACTGCTTACAAGTTGAGGAAGATTGACGGTCTTGAGGGAGGGTTTCTTGTCGGTCGATACGATCAGCACGACAAATCGAGGCGGGTGCAAACAGCAGGGCGAACGGAAGATGCCGAGCGGTGGCTGAAGCTACTGTACAGTCGCAAACCTTAATTGGCGGGCAGGAAGTTGTTGTTTGTCCGTGTTACTTGCGCATCCAGCAGGCCCCCTTCCACTATCCCTCATCGCCCATCGCAAGAGGTAAGGTACCGTTCACGGTGTCCCATCGACTTTCCCTGCAAGGTGCGATGAGCTCGAGATTTATACGTCATGGAGGAATGCTGACTTTTTGTTGTTTTTGCTTTTAGTATGAAGATCAACATTGCCAGTGAGCATTTTGTTTTACGCCCAGTCTGCTTCTGG
Organism: Gymnopilus junonius; assembly: GCA_015501075.1. Classification (NCBI taxonomy): domain Eukaryota; kingdom Fungi; phylum Basidiomycota; class Agaricomycetes; order Agaricales; family Galerinaceae; genus Gymnopilus; species Gymnopilus junonius. The sequence goes on from JADNYJ010000158.1 coordinate 51,014, forward strand.
TCGTCTGACACACCCATTAGACCCCGCAACTGGGGCCCAAAAACTCCTCGACCTCGATGATGAGAAAAGATAGTGCGTGCCTTCTCTCTCTATCACCCCACCCCGCTAACTCAACCATCCAGCCGTGTCTTCTACGACAAGAAAATGTCCCAAGAAGTCCCCGCCGACTCCATCGGCGACGAATGGAAAGGCTACATCTTCCGCATCACCGGCGGAAACGACAAGCAAGGTTTCCCAATGAAACAGGGTGTCCTCCTCCCTTACCGCGTCAAGCTCCTCCTCTCCGACGGGCACTCGTGCTACCGCATCCGCCGCGCGGGTGAGCGCCGCCGCAAGTCCGTCCGCGGCTGCATTGTAGGTCCCGATATCGCCGTCCTCTCCGTCGTCATCGTCAAGCAGGGCGAGCAGGAGATCCCTGGGTTGACGGACACCGTGCTCCCTAAGCGTCTTGGGCCTAAGCGTGCGACTAAGATCAGGAGAATGTTCAACTTGACCAAGGAGGATGATGTTAGGAAGTATGTTGTGCGAAGGGAGGTTACCAGCAAGAAGAAGGAGGGTGCTAAGCCTTACACCAAGGCGTAAGTTTCCTGTCTTTATGGCTTCTTTTTGTTCTGGGCGACTTATCATCTCCTGTAGCCCTAAGATTCAAAGATTGGTCACGCCCGAACGCCTCCAACGCCGTCGCCACCTCCTCTCCCTCAAGCGCAGAAAGATCGAGAAGCAGAAGGAACAAAAGGCCGAATACGAGTACGTCATTTTCTTACTTCCCTCTCATGTTAAATCCCAATCTTATGCCCCTCTTCTTCCCTTTTCCTAGTGTTCTGCTTGCCAAGCGCGTCGCGGAGAAAAAGGCCAAGGTTGCCGCTATCAAGGCCGCCCACCACAAGACCGCCTAAACATCTACGCTTTTCCTTCGCTCTGCGCTCTATGGTCGACACGTACATATATACGTCTTGCCTGAGGGGTTTCGTGGCTTGTTAGATGGTCTGGGCTGGCTGACAGTGTTTAGCTTACTGGTGGTAGGGGGGACGTCGTATGGGGCTGATGAATCGCATGCTTTTTGTCTTTCCGGTGCCACGCTCAATGCTAATCTCCTTTCTCTCTCTTTGTGTCTCTTGTTTTCCTTTTCTTCCACTTTTTTACTTCATCTTCATCGTCGCACCTACGTGTCCCCCCCTCTTGCTCGTCGCTACTCGCTACATGCCATCGTCTCCCGTCACAGTATGCTGCTTTATTATGACCTTCACTATATGAAATTTCCCGTAAGCTCATGCTCTTTTTGAATGCGAACGATTGGCCATGGAAACAAATTCGAATGGGACTTTGAAATTCGAACTTGTAAGAATATATGCATGTAGGTTACATGCTTAAGGATTGGGAAAACGATGTGGGCGGGCTGAGCCTGCTTGGACCAACGGTTCAAAACTGCAAACCCTCCGCAATGCACTCTCTGGTCTATTATTTAAAAATCAACTCTATTCTAAACTTGATCTCCAGCTCCTGACATTAATTTAATACAGTAATACCGAAAGAAAAGTCTAGTAAGTACTTAGTAGTCTAGAATTTAAACCCCCCAGTAAGGTCCATCACATTCTTCGGATCCCACAACTTGCTTGATAGCATGCAACCTGGGGAGGTTATTACCATACAGGAGCGCGAGCGGCGTATTCCCGAGCACGTAGTTGGGATACCGTATATCGTCCCATAGGCTCTGACCTTCCACCACAGCGACAGCCTCGACTCGTTCGCGAGATCCCATAGGGCCGAGTTGAAATAGTCATCGTCGGCCGGAGAGGAGTAGGTCATCCATGGGTTGCATGGGTGACTGGCCGTGAGGGGTCGTGGGGGTACGCTGATGGCGCCGCCGCGGTGCTGTGGTTGAATGCGCCAAAGAAAGGTTCGATGCCTAGTAAGACGGAGGCAGATTTCTTGTCAGCGACGGCCTGTGCGTATGCGGCGTCGACTTGTTGTTGAATGGCGGCGATGACGTACTGCTGTCTGCGACTGGGCACGGGCTGCATGCAAGTGCGTTTCTCACGGCCTGAGGGCGCAATCACTAAAATTGGATCGAACCTTTTATGACGGCAGCCTGCTCCCACTTGTCGAGCCATTGTGATGACTGATCTCTTAGTTTTTTCTTCTACTCGACAATGACAGTGCATTTTCTGACAGAGATACGGTGACTCAGGCTGATATATTTTTTTAGACTATACATGCACTTCAACAAAACAAAAAATTTGAAGGGAGAAAGGTATGTGGCAAGTTATTCTTCACTTGATAACGGCTGAGGCAAACCACCAACCACTTCGGAAATATGATGGGCTATGAACTGGGCGGCTGTCTCTGGTGCCATTGAACGATGAATATTGACGTGTTTAAAGGTCGTCAAAGGTCCACTGCTGCTTGGTATCGGTCTTGTCAAGTGTAGCGAGCTTGATCTAATAGGATAAGTATCAAGACACCATCCCTCATAATCAGTAACAGGTTCTTGTCATCTTCCAAAAGTAGTGTATTGTACGTACCAGAGTACCGTTGGTGCTGCTGTTCAAAGACCAAGCCAAAGCAGCATAGGGGACCTTGATGCTGCAAAGAACGCAACGATCAGTGGTTGTAATGAAGTTCAGAAGGGGGTGTAAACCAACATGAACTGGGTAGCATCATCGCTCTTGGGAATGATCTCAAAAATGGTAGGCGTATCATCAGAGACCTGGATGGCTTTACCCTGGGGTAAGGAAAAATCAGCCGACGCATATAACAAAATGCTTCAAATCAAGAACGAACACTGGTAGCATCGCCATCGAAGTATGCATATTTCTTGCCTCTTGCATCGACATTGTAGAGCGTGAACAGGTTCTTTCCAGGCAAGACAGGGTCGAACCTCCACTACAGAGCATAAAACATCAGCTTGATGAACCATACTGGAGAACTAGTCAAAAGCCCATAACGCACATGCTGGTTACCATTCCCCTTGGCACGGTCCTCATAACCCAGGTGGTATCCCTGGACATTCTTGAATCCGACAGTGTCGAGGTCGACAACGCGGTCTGTGTAGGCCACGGAGTAGATAATTTTGATGGATTTGAAGACCTTGTTCTTGTTACTCATTGCTGCTGCAAGTAGAACCTTTGATATACAGGGGAGTATTTGGCAAAGGGAGCTGTGGGGTGTTGCAAGTATGATTTTTTCTCCTATGCTTTTAAGTGTTTTACAACAATGCTGTTTACATTAGGAAAGCAATAGATAAGGAAGTCTTAAAGACAGGGAGCTATATTGGGGTCATGAGGCCTGCCACCTGAGGCGTCTATGTCTGCGCAGGTACACGCCTGTCTATCAGTCAGCCTTGATAATGCTAACAGCTCCATACAATATGTGGGAGGTCCATTTAGTCGGTGTGAGAAGCGTCAATTTTTTCTAATCGAATTCAACTTTGAGAGTAAGCTTCTGAATTAAATCAGGATCCCAAAGCAGTGGTTGACGTTTTAATTCACAAGGTTCCAGTTCGAGATATTGAGATATCAATGGCTCCAACCGAGGTAATGATATATCAACTCCTCATTAACGATGATAATTGAGCTAATGATTTCTGCAGTTTTTGAATTTAGAGAGTCCATTCGTTATCTAGGTGCGAGGTTAACTTGTTCGTAGATTCCCACTTTGCGTATTATTGATTCCCAAGTGCTTGCCTGATAAGAGTGTACATCAGTGGGGAAATGTTAGCCTGAATGGGGCCAGGAAGGCGAGATTCTGTAACTAAATATGTTCTTAGATCTCTGTCTCTACCCTAGACAAGGTGTGTGAACCATTCTTTCAAAAACACTAAGCCGGTTTTCCTCAAAGCGTTTACATGGAGTGTGAATTTAGAAGGAGGGACGGAGCTTTAGTATCACCGGACGTTTAAAATATACTACTGACTGACCAAAAAAAAAGGCGCCTGTCTGCCCCTGGGCGCTTTCCTTTATGCATGTGTAATCGTGGCTGGTATTGGCTTAAAGAGGCTTTACAAGAATAGGTGAAACTGCGGACTAAAATTGGTAGGTTTCTTTACATTGAACCGAGGTCAGAAGATGTGGTGCAATACAGGCGACATTAAGCCGGTGACATATGCAGAGCAGGGCATGATAAGATGGGAATAGAATAACTTGACAAGGAGACGATGTATCTGATAGAGTTCGACGCAATGAACAGCCGGTAGATCCAGTCTTTAGCTGGTTGAGAGGCTTGAACCTCGAGCGGAGTAGTGAAAGTCAAACTCAACACAAATTCAGGGTATATTCATCTTTGCAAATAACAGGGTTTCTAGGTGGTTTTATACTGGAACAAATAGAAATTGGAGACGAGAGATGGGAAGCTTCTGTTCACTTTATCCGCCCATCAAGCTTGTCTCGGGGCGTTGATTAGACGGCGGCAGGTTAGCCACATTAGAGGTCCTCGAAGGTCCACTGCTGCTTGGCGTCATTATGGTTAAGCCCAGCGAGCTTAATCTAGTAACGGAATATAAGACCTCCAAGTTGGTATCATCAAAAGAGGAGACGTAGTACCTCTGTGCCATTGTTTCCATTGTCAAGAACCAAAGCGGATGAAGTATGGGGAACCTTAATGCTATGGAAGGTCAGACAGATTTTAACAAGCATTCACGCTGTTGATGGTGACAAAATAACGAACATATACTGGGAGGCACCTTGGCTCTTTGGGGTAATCTCAAAGACGGTGGGAGTAAGAGAGTCCTGAATAGCTTTGCCCTGGGCATAAATATTCGGAAGAAGTAAGCAGAATACAGCGTAAAGTAAGGGATCAGATAAATATACGAACGTTGTTGGCATCGCCTTCAAACCCGGCATAAGAGTTGCCTCTGACATTGTAGAGCGTGAATAGGTTCGAATCCTGACTGGGCAAAATGGGGTCGACCCTCCACTATATACGGGCCATCATCGGCATTAATTCTATTATATATAGAGGGAGAATAAACGTACATGCTGGTTATTATTCCCCTTGGCAGGATCTTCATGACCAAGGTGGTATCCCTGGACCTTGGTAAGACCGATGGCGTCGAGGTCGACGACCTGGTCGGAGTAGGCCACAGAGTGGATGATTTTAATATCTCTGAAAAGCTTGTTGTTGTTGTTGCTGCCGCTCATGTCGTAGGATGTCCTGTGGATGGGGAAACCCTTAAGAATTTCTGCCCTATTTAAGGTTTCGTTGCGAAATGCAACGAAGAATAAAAATGAGCCATTAGTTGCTGAGAAGGTCCCTGGTGTGGATAATGAGACAAAGAACCTATGTTGCGTGCGTGGGGCCTGGAGTGCTACACCGTTTGGACCTTTGGTCTAACAGTCAATGACGAAGATGATGATGGGTACTGGTGTTTTTTCTTGACAATCTCGTGTTCCATCTGACCTTTGAATCTAGAGTACTTTGGATCTAAAGGCAGTGACCGGAAGTCATTGTCGCCAGGTTTCGAATTTCAGCAACCAAGAGCCCTAACGTGAGCAATACCAGACGTGGAAAGAACTAGGCCGTATTTCGGGTATCCAGAATAGACCAGAACTCCAGTCAGTCATCACGGGCGCTTCCTGATGCGTGCGTATATCGGCGGAGTGACAGAATCGGTGACAATGCGGAATGTTATTCCAGCAATGTTGATGAAGTCGACATTAGAATCTTAGATGGTATCGACTGTATGCGAGGTTCATGATCAGTTGAGTGACGGTCCTTTCATTTCCTCTCAGAAGAGAACAAAGGTATGTTGATAGGGAGGCGTGTCTTATAACCCTTTGCATGTGAACGCTATATGGGCGGAATCGACAAGCCAATAGTGTTGGAAAATAAATGGTGTGATTAGGCGGTGAATTCACTAAGCAGAGAACGTGCGTACATGTAAGGGTAATGATAAATAGTATCATGAAGGATAGCAGCAACTCGGGCTTGGGCTAATGAGATATATTAGACGATTGATCAGTCTTTGCGAGATTCTTGCAATATCATAAATTGGTACTGCGTACAAAGCTGGGATTTGAATCAATATCAGAACGTGTAAATACTTCATTATTGGTACGCAGATTAATATACACTACACCTTACTCTATCCTCGTTTGGTACCGGCACCAAACATGCGCGTCAAGCGCTCAACGAGTGACAATCCCTTCGCCGACTTATCTTTACCCTTGCCTTGACAGCCACCTTTCTCCTGATTGTCTTTCCTCGACGGAACGAGATCATCCGCATGGTCATCACCGCTCCGCAATGCAGACTCGAGCGAATAACACGATCCAGACGTTGTTCCTCCTCCTGACTCGTCTTTATTGGCAGCTGCCTGATCGAGATGCGAGGCATCTTGAGAACGAGGATGCCAGGTTTCAGAGAGATGATTCGAAGACGAAATCAAACTGGCACTGGAATCTGAACTTGTATCCAGGTCCGCAATCGACTCAAAGTCTTCTTCGGAAAAAGGAAGCGGAGGAAGAAAGGAGGGAGCAGAAGTGGACGAAGGAGATATAATTGGAGAGACAATAGGAGAACCATGATTTGATTCTGGAGGAGAAATTACCACAAGTGGAATTGAAGTCGACGAATAAAAAGGAGGGGTAATCGTGATCTTAGGCGTCCAAAGTAGGTCCCTGTCCTTACCGTTCTGCTTACTCACCGGCTCGCGCTCATTTTCATTCCGTCCGAAGTCTCCCATTTTATCAAACGAGATTGGGGACCAGAAGAAAGATCAATATTATTGAGATTAAGAGCAGGGGGAGGTGAGTTAATGCGCGTCGGAGGAGGAGCTTTGAGGAGATGACTGCGATAATTGGACGGTGCTGGAGACACGATTCTGTTCGGGTCGATAGTAACAAAGGTTGACATGGTAATTAAGAGACTCTTTCCCAGGGATCCAGTCGCTTATATAGCTGGGCGCGAAAGAAAGGAGATCGTTTTGGATGGACTCACAGCAGTGGATCATATAGAAAAAGTTTCGGAATCTCCTAATTCTGAATCAAAGGTTTCAGCACGTGGGGGTCATCGTAAGAGAATGAAAATGCGGACTAAAACTGAGCACTGGAGTCCGAGAGATTATCGAAAGGTAAAGTATATAGTGAATGTTAGTGAGTGGAAGTTGAGTGGATGGCGATGAGTTGTCTGCTTCGGAATCGGCAATTCAGCTGAATATTCAAAGTCAGCGCCGAGCGGCTTCTCTATAGTATCACATGACGGAACGCGCCTCGGCCGGCTATCAATGTCATTGTCAGAGTTGCCAATGAGGCAATTATACAGTTCTCTGTTTAAAAACTGTTTTGCACCCATCCTTCCTGAATTTCGATATTGGTAGCATGCACTTCCGGAATCACTTGAGAAAAAAATTGGTTCTCGAAATGTAATACGACAACATAAAATTTGTATTAGAATTTAGACCGGCACAATCCGGAGCAGGGTCGACATCTTTTAAAAGCGTTTAAGTGGCGGCCTTTCTTTCGCTTCCCTTCCTTCCGTGTCAAATCCTTCTACACGTCCTTGACGCAACTCAGACTCTCGCTATGGCGGACGAAACACCATCATCGCCTGAATCACTGAAATGGACAAACCTCCGCGCCTCTGCAATGAAGGAAGGCACCGTATGTCTAGTCCTCTCGTCGACGTGGCATAGATGACAATGCTAACCAGGGAGCGCGCAGAAACCGAGCGTTACTACGTCTCAAGCCATTACCCCTTCCTTGCTCCTTGGGTCGTACTCCTCGGTGTGGGATTCTCACGTATGCCAAGAAGCACTCGACGATTTGACCGACGAAGTGTCGTGGCTGCACCTGACAGTCGACTCTGCTGTACCTGCTGATGCGACCACTGCAACTTCTCCAGGCAAATCTGTTCCACAAAATCAGCCATCTGAGCCCACCTTCGGTGACATACAAGGCCACTTCAAGTGGTGGCGCATGGTTGGATCATTCAAGGGTCTCTACAGACCTGAAAATGCGAATGAGAACATTTGGCTATTTGGCGGACTGAAATGGAGGTACCTGACTAATGAAGAAGGACATAGTCCAGGGGACGAGGACGAGGACCCTACCGAGAGGAATCAAGATGACTTCGGACTTGCTGCCCTCGTTACGCTGGACGACTCCGGGAAACCTTTCTTAGAGATGTTGTACAATGCTACCCTCTATTACCAGAAGGAACGCGCTTCTCGCAACAAAACGACCCCTGGCAATTCTAAGCAGCCTACTGGCTCTGACAGACCGGAATATATTCGCGTGTTGTGGAAGAAGCTGGAAGTAGATGGAAACGTTTCGTGGATAGACCTCTCAGACAAGGAGGCTAAGAGAGTGTGGCGCTATGCTTCCATTGATCTATCTGTGACTAGGCACTGGAACTTTGATGTCCTTTCCGAAAGCAGAGACGCTGATGACGACCCTAGCACAGATGTTGATGACGATTCCAGCGAAGACGAAAAGGAGGAGGCAGATGCTTCAATAGGAGTCAAGCGAGCTGCAGACGAAGGAGCGGAAGATACACCGGACAAAGCGACAAAGAGGTTGCGAGTTTAAGCACACTAAAGATATTTCCTCCGTCAGTTTGTACTGGACTTTCAAAATATCTTTTGACCCACCGATCGAAATAAGTGTAGACGCTATACCAATCGAATCCTTTGAAGGCCTATTCCGACCAAACCGCGTTGCCAGTATAAAGTTTACTGGTAGCCGAAGTCAATCCACCGCCATAGCTACTGTAACTCGAAGCGACAATGGGCTGTCCGCACAGCGGGGCACCAGGGAAAGAGTTCGTTAAAGTCCTTCTGGAAATAAGAATGCACATTGTATTTACTTATTCTTGACCAAGGCTGGGCCGAAATCGTTGACAACGAACGCAGGTAGAATCACGGTGACTTTGAGCTACAGGCCTAAGGGGCCTGGAGAAAGTCTATAATTCGCAGCTCACGGGCACCCACAGCGGCACATAGTCTTCCAGTTGCGAAGCACACTTGCACATGATCAATCGTGTCCACGGTATCCAACACCAACTGGATTTTTTTCATCGAGCTCAACTTCGAACCATCCGCCAACATGTCGAGCCGATGGACCCACACGTCTCCCTCATTCTCGACGACAAACATCAATCGGCGATCGCAAGGTTCAAGTGCACCGACAGAAGCTCCTGGTTCGAGATACGAGAGATCGACACTGTCAGATGGGCCAATGAGACTCGGCAGGATACCGGGGAGTTTAGCGTCATGACCAGCTTGAAGGCGTTCGATGCGGAAAAGACGAAAACCTTCTCCGCTGATTCCAAGGAAGCCTAAATCGCAAAAGCTATGCGACCATGGAGACTGTAAAAGATTAAAGGATATGTCATCGTCGCCACTCTCGTCTGTTCCTTCGAATAAGTCTGAAAGCGTCAGAAGCCGTCGATTTTCGACATGAATTGTGTCCTTCTCCGAACGCAGCTGCGGAATCTTCCAAATGCCTAATTTCCCTGGCCGGTAAAGCATGACATTTTCCGGATAAAGGTGGATCTACTCATAGTGAGAAACAAGTTTTAAACCAGGTATTAAGTAAAATGTACCGGGGATGGGTAATCGATATCATCTGGTCCCAGTCCACTGTCCCAACTGACAGACAGATCTGCTTCGAAATCCCAGACAAGAACAGTCCGATGTGCTATGACAGCTAATCGTGTCCCTAGGACGGCGAGAGAATCTGCAAGACCAGGGATCTCCATTTCGTTCAAGTGGTGGATTCGCGGCAATTGGTCAAATGCCGTAATCATATGAACAAAGAGCTTATATGGCCTAATTCAAGCTTGAGATTTTAACGCCAACAACGGAGAGTACAACGTACCTTTTTTGTTCAGAGACAAGGTAAAAGCCTTCACCATCGGGAGCGAGAGAAAGAGAACGTAAGCGAATGTGTTTCTTTGATAGAACCTTCTGTGCCAGCAGTTTCGTCTTATCTCGTCCACAAATGCCGAGGTCCCAAACGCGGACGAGGTTTCGAAGCGCTGAAGATTTCATGAAATCCTCAGAGGTAACTAAAAAGCGACCGCCAGGGGCAAGAAGAACGTCTGAATAACCAGGACATTTGGTTATCCCATACTTCGCCTTATCTTCCTTGGAGATATGGTCCTGGAGAATACGAACAGAACACGGGCGAACTTCTTCATCCGGAGAGTTCTCGATTAGAGCCGCGAATTTTGCAGGCGATAGAGCAAGGTGTTCCAGCGTCGCAATATCCATCGATGATGTTTGAAACGTGGCACTTGGTATATGGTGTTCTTCCACCATCTGCTCGAGTGCATTCAACCACACAACACGATGTATGCTGGCTACATTAAGTGCCTTGCAGGTCTGGAGCCCGGCAACAAGGTTGGTCAGTCTCGTAAACTGGGAGAGTTTCGGCATAGGCTTACCTGGCGCATGCTAATGATATCGGAAGGACGCAAAAAGGCCATTATGTGTATCAAAACGTCCAAACCCAGAGCATGAAGGCGCAAGGATTGCAACATAATGAGGAAGATAGGACGCGTCGTGCAGAAATGGATGAAGGAGGTGATAGTGCCAGTGTTGGAACCACAGCGCGTTATTTTTCTTTGTTTGTCGACGCGTCTGCCAACTTCAGTGACCCGAATCGCCCATTAGCCTTGCATTGGCCAATACTTTCGAGCCACTACACAATCTAATGCAAGTGCATTATTCTGGAGAACCTAAGTAGTCTAATATGTATACATTTTTTTCTGGTGTGAGGATACACATACGGCCTAGCAATGAACAAAATTGTCGGGCCAATATATCTAGTCCCAAGGGATTTACCAGAACCGTCTCGACAAGCTTGATATCCCCCTTCTTACTGGATATCTCCTCTTCATCGAACACGAAAAGTGTCAATTCCAATAAATCATCCTTGTCATACCCCAGAACGAGATGGTCCCCACATTTCTCAAGGACCGTGAATCCATCTTGGTTACAAAACCTTGCATCTGTGATGTCCACAGACCCTGCAGGCACTGGTAATTTGTTCGGCAGTGTGGGATCATGTTGAACATTACTGTCCTTTACATTCAAGAACGTGAGGCGACCTGGACTGACTGCTAACATATGATACGGCTTGTCTAAGCCAGTGTCATGTTCAATGACGAAAGAGTTGGATGGCGTAGCGATGCTAATAGTGGGTTCTTCACATTCGGTCTCGACTTTTGAAAGAGGCGTTAAAGTTGGCATGTTGTACACTTTAATAGAACCTTTCGACAAGATCATGATACAGTCATCGTACCAGACAGACTAGTTTGATAATATAAAGTATTAGTTGATATCGTTTGTTTTACCAGGATAAATCTACCCACCGTTTCTTTCTCTCCGCAAGCCGCCACGGTAAGAGCTTCTGCCGTGCCGTTCAAGACGTCCCAAACACAGAAACAATGTTCTCCACTGTCCTCATAGTGAATGGTCAATTTGGACGATGTCGACACTGGAGCAACGTCAGGGACTGTAGAACGACCATTGTCCGGGATGACTAGTTTTCCAACGTTGTAAATTTCAAAAGGACACATTAATGAAACCTCGTAAACAAAAATGGCGAGCCTGAATGATAGGTAAAAGCGGTTATGGGGTTTAAATGAGAAACTCACGAAGTAGAAGGAGGTGAGTTTTGGGACAAAATGAGGTAGAATTTCCCCAGGCGTTGACGGTCAGAATAAAAACCATCCAATGTCAAGTCGGACATGGATACAAGCTGTCGTACTATAGGCTTGATCGCGTCACCACCAGAAAATCCAAGATCCCAAATGGTAATGAGAGTAGAATTTTGATAGCACGAAAGAGAGGCGAGGTATCTGCCACCAGGCTCCATGTATATGTCGTTTATGCCATCTTTGTCGGTGATTCGGTATTTCTTCTTATCCGCATTGCTTAGGCGCGGAGAAATGACGCGGATCGACATTGGCCGAATTGAGGCGCCATTGGACTTCTTCACGAGCGAAATAAATCGATGAGGTGAAAAGGCCAAGTGTTTAAGCAAAGGGAGTGCCATTGTCCGCACAGGGAATGTGGCAGGGTTTATAGAGTGCCTTTCCATTACACCCCGCAGGGCATTCATCCACACAGCCCGATATTTCATCATCTGGCATAACGTTCTACACGTCTAAAACATGTTATGGGCATTCAACTAAGGACCATATAGAGTGCATAACTCACTTGACCGACTGCTAGAATATCACAAGGTTGGAGAAATTCCAGGACGCAGAGTCTGACATCTAAACTGAGCGTCTCGAACATGCTGGAGAATCGGAGGTCCTGAACGCTGCTCGCAACCATTGAGGTATTTGTAGAGAAATGTCCGTACAAGATGGGAATGGAAGGAAAGAGGAGGGAGAGACGGAAGCCAACTCGAACCGAAGTTCAGCAAAATATAACAATGGCTGAACAAGAGGGCCACCTGGGTATGCGCTCATGGCCCATCTTTTCAAATACAATAATGGCACTTTCAATTGGCGGGCCAATAACGGTGCACGACATAGTGGTAATAAGTATGGCAAACATCCAGTGGCTGGGTGCTGAACAAAGAGCAGAACAGGCACGATTTGGTGGAAGATGAAGTTGCAGTAAGAAAAGGTGTTGAGGTGGGTTACGCAGAGAAGAATAACTGACGAAGGCTCTTATGCACATGTGAAGACGGGCCTTTGATAATTGTTCTTTTCTAGAAATATGCAAGAAGTATGTTGAAACCCCTCTCGAAGATGGCGATGTCAGAATGATGTCAATGAATGAGAATATATTATTTTACTTACAATACATATAGTACAATATTGTCGTATGATACATTTAGGCACCAATGATGCTCACATATTGAAACAGAGGGTGCTAAAAAGATGGATATCTGACCTTCAGAGAAAAGGATGCAGACATATAGGATGTCCTGTATGTGGATTCAGATTCAGCAGTAATTTCCCCTACCAATGTCTTCGGTCGCGCAGGGCTTTAGATCAGAGGAGAATCCCCTGTTTAAGAGCATTTCCCAGTCGGCCCTTCCAATGTGGATCCCAAGGCGGTAGATCGACGTCTTTCCCATACATCCCCAGAGGCAGCAACCTTACCACAGAAATGTTCGGAACGATGAGAATAACGATCATAATATCCACGGCACCAAATTCCTGCGAAGAAGGTGCGCTAGATCTCGACAGCGCGGATTTGATAGGTAAGTCGAACTCTGGCCGAATTTCAACGAGCTCGGAGATAGGAAGGACATACGCTTCCTCCAATTTGAACGCATGCCGGAGCTGGCTCTCGTTATTAGGGATGCCTGTTTGTCAGTCAAATGCGGGGGACAACCGAATGTATACAGCTCGGGTACGCCAGCTTTGAGGAGAAGTTTGGATTTTGAGGGCGTGAGTTGCTGCTGCGTAGAGAACGGGGCGGAAATACTGCGTGAGATCTATGAGTCTGTTGTTCAAGGTAGGAGAAAAGTCAGTCAACGCACTTGCACTCATTTTTTCATCCTTGCCTCTACTTCCGCCATGTCAAACGGTCTTGAAGTATGTGAGGCTTCTTTCATGAGATCCCGCGTATCCCTGTTCTGCTTGCATGTAATTTTATGATTCTTCCAATCCGCCGCCTGGCATTCCGCTGACTTCGTTCAAGAAATGATGGTAAACAGAGGATAAGTTTAAATTTCAATATTTTCAGGGGGGACTAGGTATTTTTTGAAAAGGACTTACACAATAATGTGCCCGCTTACATTGTGAACATGAGAGAAGGGGTGTTTCTTTGCTGTCAGATTTGTAGCAGTTTTGACATTGCTTTAAATTTTGAGCGGCTCCGCGCAGAGGCATTTCGTCCCGGTATTAAAGCTTCAAGTGGTACTAGATAAGAATAGCAGGTGCAGTCCAGTGACTAGCGTCTCTGTACACAAACCAACTTGAATGTTGGATGACTAGTGGATGGTCGCGGTTTGATACTGAGTCCCAGCGTAAGACATAATGCCACTTACCTAAGCATTTAATTTTAGCCGAGGCGTCCACGGTCATCTTCCTCAATTCTAGTTTTATTTCCTCCGATTACGCTTACAGAACTCTGTGAATGACTCTTATATTTCCCCGTTTTACTGGTAGTTTAGAGGCTTCTTGAGTTGTCAATGCTCCGTCCAAGCTCTGCATTGACGGGCCAGGTATTCAACAGTTGTCAGTGCAGTCCAGTTCAAGCTGAGTTCGACCCATCCACAATACCCAGGCGAACAGTAGGCCAATTGTGTTGTGTACTTGTCATAGGTCAATATGGCGATAAGTAACGATAGGGAAAAGTCTTGCCTGTATGTTAGATATTTTCCTGATTATCAAAAAAAATACTTACCTCGAATTTCAGGGTAATCGGGCAGTCCATTTCGACCACAAGTGCAGCAGTATTGTCCAGAAAGTCTCAAACCCAGAGAAAAAACACCTGACACTCGACATAAGAACAAGAGATTCTGCAAGATCCTGGAAGCACAGAGAGTACAAGTTCATCGACAAAGGCAGTAGGAGTAGATAGGTCTAATTTTGCATGAAAACCAATTTCAGGAGGACATGATAAGGTTGCTTTATGGACTAAAACCGAGAGCCTAAAGTGTAGAATGAGACATGTTACACATATGAAGGTTTGGTATGCATAAGCGAGAAACGCACGATGGTGATTTCTTCATAGAAATTATGTAGAATAATCCAACCATTTGAAGTTCTGGGGAAAAAATTATAGTTCCAAGCCCCGCGTTGGCTCTAGAAAGTGAGTCACTGGTTTGATCATGTCATGACCACAAATCCCAAGATCCCAGATAGTAAAAAGCATAAACCCCTGCCAGCCCTTATCAACAGAAATTATGGCCAAGTAACATCCGCCTGGGGCAATACAAGGTCCACACGTTGGCCAGGGTGCTGAATGCCATACTTCTCCTTCTCCCAATTTGTCCAGTAAGATGAAATGGCATGAATAAACATCAGGAGGATCACACCACGGTAGTCAAACTTCATCACAAGGGACGCGAATCTATGAGGAGATAGCGCAATGTGCCTAGCTTTGTCAAGGTCCCATAGGTTTGTGAGTCCTGTGCACTTCTCATTGAAGTCGACGTTGAACATGGAAAACACGTAGCCGCAGAACACGAGGCGAGAAAGGGGAGAGACATAGACGATGGATAGACCGAGGTCAGCAAACAGAAACTCGACTGGTACAGCTGAGTTTGAAATGGGAAGGTGGCCGAGGAGCTGCTATTTCAAAAATAGAACCAGCCATCCTGCGTCGCATCATCGTACCTCTGACTACCTCAGCTTTCAATGCACATCTCACTGCTGTATATCTGGTACCAACTTTTTTATGGGTTCTCTCCATCCCTTTTTCCCTTTGCATCGTTGAATGTCAAATATGCTGTGTGTCGATTCGAAATTCCGGTGAAATGTCAAGAGCGGATTTGACTGAATTTGAATCTCTTCTAAAATACCTTAATCGCAGGCAATGCTTGAGACAACCAGTGGCCATATATCGACCTATCATGGTGCTAAATACAGTTTTACTTGCCAAAGTCCGTGTGATCAAGGTATCATTTTAGGGAGGACACATTTAGTCCCACTGAGGGTGTAGGGGTCTTTTGACATGAGTTAATGAGAAAGCAACACCTTTTCTCCTTTTAATTTCTACTACATTATCTCATACATGTGTGTTACATCTATAAATTCCAAGTAGTCAAATATATATACCTCCCAGGTGTCCGTCAGGACACATAGACGACCCAGCAACGGAGAGAACTGTCGAATATTCATGTTAATGCCAACGTAACAGTTCAGCGTTGCTTTGACAAGTGAAAGTTCGATGTCGCCTTTGTTTTCTGAGAGTCGTCCAACATCCAGCAGAAAAAGAGTCTGGCCTCGAGTATCTGGATATTCTATGAATATACATTCTTCATAGCCTTCGAGGTGAGCAAATTTAATCCTGTCAGAAGATGCAGTGTCCGGCAAACTGATGACACCCGTGACCACCGGCAACCTGTTTGGAATAGTAGGATTGTAGGAAGGATTTGCTTCATTAACTTGTAGAACGGTGAGCTGTGTATGATCGACTCTGAGGATGTACTTTGAGGTTGGAAACTCGGTGGTAGAGTTTGGGTAAATGTAAAAGGAATTGGTGGGAAATGGAGGTAAGTCAATGACCACTGTCGCTTGAAGCTCTCTTGGAGCCATTCCTGGGGAGTATGGCATTAGACGAGGGATGTTGTATACCATGATCCAATCCCTCACAGTGACTAGGATACAATCGTCATATGGAAAGAGCTACACAGCAACTTTGAAGGTTAAATGATCCCCTTTCGTCAATCAAGAAACTTGCGTACCATTACGACTTCTTCAGTTAGGCAGTCTGATGCAAACCAATAGGCTGCAGTATTGTTGATAAAGTTCCAAACCCAGAAAAATCTTCTATTATGGTTTTGAGCGCAAATTACGACTCTGCATGACCTTGGTATTGAAGAAAGGACCAGATGTTGATATGCGCTAGCGGTGGCGGGTATATCCAATTTCGCAAGAAAAACGATCTCAGAGGGACCTGCCAAAGAGACCTTATGGGCTAAAATAGACATGCTGTGGCACATCAAAAGGGACTGAGATTTGACAATTCCATGAAATTTAAGCGAGCAGCTCACGAAGGGGGTGAAGGAGATGCTCTGGAGGAAACAATATAGAATATTCCGGGATGCTGTCGGTCAGGAAGAAATGAATGCAGTTTTAATCTGAGTGTTGGCTCCAGAAAGCAGGCCAGATTGCTAGTTGCATCGGAACCACAGAGTCCGAGATCCCAAATGCTGAAAAGAGTAGCTTTGCTCAATTCAACCATCGAGATCGTGACTAGATAATGTCAGCCAGGTGCCAGCATAATGTCATCTAGTCGCCTACTGTTGACGAATCCGTACAACTCCTTTTCCATCTTTGTCATGAGAGGTGAAAGGACTTGAATCGACATCGGTTGAATGGAAGTATTGTCATACTTTTTCAAAAGAGAAATAAACCTCTGAGGAGATAGAGCAATGTGTTCGAGCATAGACAGGGACAAATCATGCAATGGGAATGTGACCTCATTTAGAGAATGCCTTATCATGATTGATCACAAAGCATTTATCCATACGACCCATAATCCCATCAGTTGATCCAGCGCTTTGCACGTCTAAAAACAAGGCTACCTTTATAAATAGGTCAGGAGGCTGAGAGATACCATTGCTCACCTGGCGAATAGAAATGATATCGCATGGCTTGAGAAAATCCAAAATGCTCAAGATCACATCTGTAGCGAGCGTTGGAAAGGTGCCGTGTGTTTGAAAGACTGACGCACTTCCCATGCCCACTGTGGTGCCTCACAGATCAGGACAGAAGCGCACAGGTCACCAGGTGCAAGTGGCCTGAGGCGAGAAAGAAACAAAAGGACGTGACTACAAAGCAATCTTACCGTTTTTACATAGGTATAGATGTGGATTACATAAGACCCCATTTTATCGAAATGAGCTTTATCCAAGTTTTTTCTTCATTTAATATTCGATACTTTCTAACAGGGATGATGATGACGATGATTCCAACAGGTGGTCCCTCAAGGAACGTACTGGTGTGCACCTACACACAATGGCCAGTTGTATGCTACATATACTACCAGCCAGACTGCTATGATCAGCTCCCCAATCTCTTTCCACCTTCCGGCCGTTAGGCAGGAACACTTGCTAAAACCTGGACCATTTCGATCGTCGGCTGAGCTCACGGCAAGAGTACACTATTCTGGGGATACTAAATAGTCAAAAATAAATACATCCCCATTTCCTGTCAGGACACAATCACGACCCAACAGAGGACATAATTGTTGTTTCTCCACGTCTATAGTCACATAAAGGTCAAGGGTTGTCGTGAAGAGGCTGAGACCACCAGTTCCTTCGTTTTGAGACAGGCACTCAGCATTCATTATAGTAACCATCGACGAACCCACTGGATTTGTAAGGAAAAAGTATTCTTCGCATCTCTCAACGGTCCCGTCCATGGCAGCTTTACGAAATGTGTCATTTGCTATGTTCACAATCGTTCTGGTTACCGGTAGTCTGTTTGGTAACATGGGATCATGAACAGGGTTGGCTTCCTTTGCTTCCAAAAATGCGACTTGCTTGTCGTTGACTCTTAGGATATAGGGAGGAACGTTGGAGGCTAGCGGGGACATGGGATTGGGTTCGATATAGAAGGAGTCAGCACTTTTCAAAGGTGCAGAAATGATGATGGAGGCTTCATGTTCTATCAGCCTCTTCCCTGCGATATAAGGTACCAAAGTTGGGATATTGCATACAATAAGCCTGTCCTTTAGAGCGACAATGAAACAATTGTCACAGCAAAAGACCTGTTCAGCAGTCAGTTTTGTCTGAACCTATTGATAAAACACGCTAACCTCTATTTTCTCTTCAACTGGGCAGTCTCGCATTATCACGTCCGCTACCGCATTATTCAAGAAGTCCCAAATCCTGAAAGAACATTTTTCTTGTTCGAGAGAGCGAACTAAAATTCTGCAAGATTCCGGAAGCAAATAAACAAAGCGAACTGGAGGGTTGGAGCCTGGAGAGGTAGGTATCTCTAGTTTTGCAAGGAAATCTATTTTCGGAGGAGACGATAAGCTAGCTTTATGGACGAGGACAGAGAATCTGCGCATGACATGAGTTTTGTCATTGTTAAGAATGAACGAGAGGCTTACGAAGGGGAATTCTGCGTCGAAACGATATAGAAGAAGCCCAAATTTTGGGAATCTGCAAAAAAGCAAACCAATCGCAGACCTTGCGCTTTCTCCAGGAACCGGGTCAATGGTTTGATCACGTCACGACCAGAAAGTCCAACGTCCCAAACAGTGAAGAGAGTAGACTCATTCCAATCATGTTGCATCGAGAGGGTGACCACGTAACGTCCGCCTGGTGCCATCCAAAAGTCGATGAATGGGCCGGGGAGCTCAATTTCGTACCTCTCCTTCTCCCAGTTTGTCATGCGAGGTGAAATAGCACGAATGGACGTCGGGAGGGGCATTACTTCATTAGACTTCATCACAAGCGACGCAAATCTGTGAGGGGATAACGCAACGTGTTTGAGTATGGGCAGTGCCATTTTTTGCAGCGGGTACGTGTCTTCGGTTATAGCATTTCTTGCCATAATGGAGCGCAATGCATTTATCCATATCGTCCGCATTCTGGTAACTTGTTGCAATAATTTGCACGTCTGAAAGCAACGTCCTTTAGATTGGTTCATCTTGGGATGTGTTGCTTACTTTACGAAGGGAGATGATATCGCAAGGTCGAAGAAATTTTGCGACGTTGATAATAACATCCGTGCCAAGCTTCGCAAAGGACCCGTAGGTTTTCAGGACCTGTGCATTTTGCATATCCATCGAAATACCTCTAGAAACATAGGACTGGTGGGTTCGACGTTGAAGATAACTAGCAGTAGCTATAAAGTGTCGAGACTCGACTTCGACTCAGTATGGACGTCATGTGATTGACGCGATCACGAGACGCCAACTTGAAGCCCCCATACATAAAATTTACAAGGTTATGAATGCTATGGATACAATAAATTACTAGTACTGATAGATCGTCCCAAAATTAAATGTAGAAAGGTATGCCATAGACAACAGGCGCCGCGCCTGTAAGGTATTTAAGTTTGCATGAATTCCGAGATTGCGACACAGCAGTGACTATCGAAGTTGGGTTCCTGGAGTTTTTCTCCTTCGATAAGTTGCCTGATAGCCCCAGTTTGTCAAAAACAGCTTGAGAGATTTTGTCTATATCCTTGTCAGTAACATCCCAAAGATTTGCAACGAGTGTTGGACTAGAAAATAGATTAAGGTCGGTATGTAGAATGCCGGAAAAGGGCTTACCATCCTGCCAACATGTAGTTGTAGGGTGTCCCGGTTCTATCGAAGTCACCCATGTCACGTAATGCTCCCGAGGAACAGCCCCAAAGCATTGTCGCTGCACATGTCGGAAGACTGCGAATCCTATGGGAACGAATATATTGCTCTCCTCCTCCATGTCCGAAATATCTGAGCCAAAACTATCAGAAAATAAAGGGGACAGTGGCATATAACTCACACGACGAGATCCTGGGATTTGAGAGCGTTCACAAACTGTTGCTCACTTATGTTCTCCCCGATGACGCCATCCCATCCGGCCGTCTTCATGTCTTTCGCCCAGTCACGGAAACGTTCTTCAGTACGGCTCAAATCTCCGCTGGGATTGAGAATGAAGAAGCCCTTCCTCGGGTCCACGACTGCACCCTCATAACCCTCAGAGGCTTGAGCGGTCGATTGCCGCTTCAACTTGGCATAGGTGATTCTGTCGTGCAAGAACTGGCTGCTAGGAATACGGCTGACACTTCTTCCTCGTAAAATAGGCATGCTTTCCCAAGGGAGTCCTTGTACATTTCTGTCCAGGACCAAAAACAAATGTTCATCCGGGCATGCGGTGGACGATTTATACTGACGCTCCTTCACAACCTTGGAAGTATACTCCTCTAGAACGGTGCGCAAATCGACAACGACTAGATCAATATCCACTTCTGCGATTGCGACCGGCACTCCATGGAATTGATATAGATCCAAGACGAAATATACGAGGTCTTCCAGCTCTTCATCGCGGCACTTTGGAGACAAGGTCGAAAAACATTCAACAATAGTATCGTCGAGAGCAAATTGACTAGGCGACGGCACGGGCATTTGGGCCGACGATGTCTTCCTATGAGCAGAGGCAGATTTCAACTTCGGCTTCTTGTCCTTGACATGCAGACCGCGATGGAAAATCTTCTCAAACTGAGCCCTCAGTTCAGAAATTGACTCAGGAGACATGTTTGACCTCGGACTCAGGACCGTCTAGAATGAGAAAAGGAATTAGTGAAGTAAGACGGATATGATAAAGAAACCCACTTTGAAAGCGCCTAGCCAGCAATACTCAATATTTTCCAGAAGCTCGCGCATGCGAACATCAAGCCGCCCTCGTTCTTTCCACCAATTAGACCGCGCCTCATCATCGTCAGCCTTAATATTGATGGCAATTTTAGTGCATTCGTCGCTGGCGCGCACAATGTCCTTGAGTTCCTGAATGGCACCCTCGAACGTCAAATGTTCATCCTCATCCCCGCCACCATGGTCCCTCCGACCTTTCAAAGGTATACAAAAAATGAGAGGCGTTTTTGCTGAAGAGCCTCCTTGTTGTCTCGAAATGAAAAGGGAACTCTTGTCCGGAGTTACGGCGATGTTAATCACGGTCCAGCTGGCAGGCAGGCCAGCCATTTCGGAAGCAGAAAGAACTGAAGGTTGAAGAGTTTGGGCACGATACTTGTCGCGAACGCTTGTCCAATAATCCTGCAAGGCAATCTGTGTGGTATCCAAGGTATCCTCTTCATCATCAGATTCAGAAGTAGGCGTCAGACTAAACTTCGCAGGTCGGGCCTTGGAGGAACGTGGAAGTGGAGAACCACTACCGGAGAGAAGTGGCCATTGCAAGTCATCGACACATTGAGGGGGGAATTTGTGAATTATGGCGTCCAACATATCACGATGTAGCGTCAGAGCTGCGGAACAATCTTGGAAAGGTACGCAGTCAGCTTGTAGAGAAGTACGCAATGCTCCAAGCCCTCACCTAATAACCCTGCCATCACAGAAGGTACATCAGGCCGCTTGTCACCTAGCGAAGTGCGGAATGCTCCAATGAGGGTTAACAGCTTTGCAGCTTCACGGACTTTAATCACGTTTCCCTTTGACGATGTCATACCCAGATGGGCCCAGAAATGTTCCTCGGCACTCGCCAAGGCGTCAACGATTTCGTTAGTTGACAGTGATAGGCGTACTTGTTCCTTGCCGCTCATGCCCAAGGGCACAGCAATTGCTATCAACCAATGTGAGCTTGGTGACACTGAAAGAGAAAATATTTCACACTTACTTGATTCAGTGAGGGAGCTCAGGAACATATCACTACGGAAACGACCATATACGCCATGCAAAGTCAATCTGCCCAGCAGTGCATTTTCTTCGGCCTAGAGATATCAAAGTCAGCAGCATCGAACAAAGTTTTTAATCTGATAGATACCTTGCTCTGAGGAGAAGTCGACGAAAGCGACAAAAGTTTCTCGAGGGTCGAATTGAACACGTCGCCAACGTCATCCCGAAGAAACCACACTAACCTTCGGATGAGTCAAGTATCAGTAGCAAGTACAAGGTCACTCACATCGTTGAGAAAGAAGGGATGCCAACAGTTCCGGGGCCAGGACGTCCATACCATCATTTCTTCCAGGCGACGTTCCTAGAGATTTACGGGGACTATAGATAATTTCAGTAAACAAGAGGACATGTCGAAGTAGAAAAAAACCCACCCAAAAGCAAGATTATCGAACTGCCGGAAGGCAGCATCAAGCTCTTCTAGCATAGCGACCGTCTCGTCAAACATTTGATGTACGTCTTGTTCCTCCAAATTCCGTGCCTCGCATTCCGCCTTCAAACGATTGACGTCAATGGCTTCAATCCCAGGCACATCCTTCAACAACTCTGCAGCCTTCACAAGGCTCGCTTGCGCATCCTCAAGCAGGCCCATGTGCAACTGCACCTCTCCTTGTCTCGCCAATGCATGGCTAGCCATGCCAGGAGCGTTCAGCTGTTGAGCTAGTTCGGCGGCTTGCCTGGCAAAATACTCCGCCTCACGTGCAGAACCTCGAAGGAAGTAGGCTTGTGTCAATGCAAACATAGTTGCCAGAAGTCCCTCGGAAATCCTCCACTCTAAACCATTGGCAAGTGGTCGTCGTTCAGCGGGCTTCTTCTCATTCGCGTTGGTGCCCTTAATTGAAGAGTCGGTCGTTGCTGGAGGAGCTTCCTTCAAGCTGGAAGTGTCAAAAGGGTCCGATTCACTGTGAGGCTGAGTAGGGGGATTAAGACGGACCAAGGCCTCCACTGCCCGATTCCACAGACGCAGTGACTGAAGGAGGCCTTCCAAAGAAGCAGTGATGTCACCCTGAAGCCCAATCAGTAATTTCAACTTCCAGGAGGTGTTAAAGACGTACCTTGGCATATTGAACCAAACCAAACACATAAGATGCCAAGGCAGCCAGCTCCAAAACCCGTGTACGAGCGTGGATACGCTGCTGAGTTGACAGTCCTTTCTGTTCAAGATCCAGCTGGTCTGAGATTTGCAAAGCTTCAATATACACTGTCGAGCTAAAATGGGAACACAGGTCACTATACACGTCAGCTGCAGAAGAAAAGAACTAAACCTCTTGGGCACATCTTCAATGACCGCCAATGACTCGGAAAACCGGAGCAGGAACTGAACAGCAATATCACCAGAAGCCTGACCGCTTCGAACCATCTCAAGAGCAGGATTGAATATCGATGTCGCTCTCTTCAGTTTTCCTAGTGCGACGTATTGATGGGCTAGATCCAAAGAGGCTAGGATGTAACCTACAACATTGTTCAACGCCAGTTCAATCCTTGTCACACCTAGACTCACCATCGCTTGTAGCTCCAACGTGCCGTTGGGCTAGTTTCCTAGTCATGTCCAGCAGGCGGGCTTTGGGCAAGATCAGTGATAAGAACCCTAGAATCCGAGCAGATAACTCTGTTATGGAAAAGAATCAACCAGCTTGAACTCGTGATAAGAGAGATGAAGGGCGAACGTAAAAGAGATAAAAATTTGTCGAAATTATCGAACGCCAGCGGTGCAGGTTGGCTTGATGATACCCCCTCCAATGACCGACGAGGAGGCGTTTGCGGGACATTCACGGATACAGGTTGAAGAACTACCGAAATGATAAGAAACGAGATCAACTTTCACCTCCTTAAAGAAGGCAAAAAAGGAAGGACAACTTACCACCTCTCGTCCTAAGCTTCGGTGTGACAGGATTGACATCAGCCTTGGTAGTCTTGGTCGTTTCTTAGTCGTCCTGACACTCCTTGTCGGAATAGCCTTCCTCGGCGCAGCAGGTGGCTGCACAGGCGCACGCTGACTCCTTGTCGTCCTCGTCCGCTTTGGAGAAACAACCTTTGACGAGGAAGCCACTATCTTCTTCACCACCTTCGGGCTGATGCTCTTTCTGGCTTTGGTAGGTTGGCTGGTATTCGGATTAAGAGTTCCATCAGCCTTCGACCCAGATCCAAGGGCTAGTTGGTCCTTGATGATCCGACAAGCTTCTTCGGTGCGCTGAGCCATGATGACGTGTTGTTCTGGATCTACACGTCGGTGGGCGTGGAGAGCGATCCATAGGTGGGCTGAGACGCGATATTGAGGGATGTAGTTACAAAGTTGACTGTCTCTTCCAAACGCCTACAAGAAATGGAAATTCCAATGAAAAAGACGTTCTCCGAAGAACAGAACAAAAAGAACCAACCTCCATACTCGCAAGCCCTTCAACATCCTTCCCGATCTCCTTCACATCTCGAAATCCAAGTGACGCACACCCATCTTGCGCTTGGTCCCTATACAGGAACTCCATACACCTAACCAAGATCCTCGAACGCCGAATAGGCATCGAGTCAGCCGCGCCAGCACCAACTTTGTAAACCCGCAGAGCATCCTTCAACAATCCTATAAAAACACACCTGACGCCCTCTTTCCACCTGCTTGGCTCCAGACTATCGAGCTGTCTTTCCAGAAGAGCACCAGCCACGCTGGGATCCAGCAGCGTTGAAGAGGGACCCGGGTTCAAGCCCAAACTTCCTGACGTGGCAGCTGCAGCCCGCTGTGAAGGCGTGTAAATGACAGCGGAAAGCAAGGAGACCTCTTCAGGAGGTAAGAAAGCTCGCAAGCACCCATATATGACACTCTGTCCACAAGAGCAACGAGCTGCTTTACATTTTGACTGGACGAAAACCCGAACAGGGCGTCGGGTGCTTGAACGTCGCTCTGAGCTAGCAGACCCGAGAACGCATACGGAAACGCGTGAATAGCTTGCTTGAACGCGTCATATGCATGCTATCATACCAAGAATCAGACTCGAGTAAATGAGCACAAGAAGGAAAATAACCTACCTTCCGATCCCCATTCTTCGAATAACAAACTCCCAACAGCTCCCACCTCCTGAAAAGCTGTTCCTCCAACTGCGTCCACTCCTTCTCTCGTGCCTCGTTAACCTGTTCCGGCCGAGGCCGAGGCAACCTCAATGCCTTCCCGCCCAAATTACACGATTCCACAAGAAATGGTACGGCACTGCCGTACCTCATAGCTTGGTACAAAGACCCCGCAAATTATAAAATGCCCCGAGATACATCGGGTGTAATTTGCAATGTCGACTATCTCGTCTGCTGGGCCTGATAATGCTAATGTGGGTAAGCGGATGGTGGGTACGGTGTTGAGGATTGTCGTTGCTAAGGTGAGGTGCTCGAAAGCAGGAACGAATGTTTGTGGGTTTGTGACGTTGAGTTTCGTTCTTGAGAGGATGAAAAGGGTGTCGATGGACCTAGTTAGAAGGTCTCGTGTGAAAGAGGCTGAAAGGTCCTAAAAGAATCCAAGAAAACGTTAACATGTCTTCGTGGACATCAAGGGAGAAAAAACTTACTGAAGAAGAGAGGACATTATGCAAACAGCCCACAACCTCAGAAAGTAGACAGCGGAGTACATCATCCAAGGCACAAGCAGATGACGAAGACGAGACTGAAACCGGGTTTGCCTCAATAAATTTAAGGCACTGCCGGCGCAATTTCTCCAATGCACGATCAACCTTGCCAGAGATTCGCGCGAGTTCTGCTTCTTCCCTTGGTCTTCTCTCCGCAGTCGCTGGCCTGGGTTGGAGTAATATAGGCAGCGCCACCGAAGTCTTGAAAAGCTGGGTACAGCTCTCGATCGAGCCGAGTAATTCTGAAAATAAAGCTAAGCAAAAGAAAGAAGCAACGGGTAAGCGAAGTAAGGGTACCATTTGCATTTGCTTGCTTTTCAGGCAATTCAAGCATGAGGACAGTCTGTGAAAAGGAATTGTATATTTAGCTCCTTCAAGGACAGCCTCTTGCTGGGGCGTCCTCGCTTCAGCTGGAGGAGAGTCAGTTGACGCACTCGAGGATGGAGATGGTTGTGAAGAAGAAGGTTGCTGCATAAAGCCGTTGATCTTCTGCAGAATTGAAATATCGCCAGCCTGGAAAATTTTTCAAAGAGTGAACAAAGGCCAGTGATGGGCTATCCTTACCCGCTTCGCAAAGGCTGTCCAATGTTCGCAGAACCCAAGAATCCCTTGCCTGGATCGCCCACAGCCAAGAACGATTCCCGGTCCGACCTCTGCTCAGCGAGCCGGATAAGTTCACTTAGGCATGCATCACCATACTCGTTGCCTGTTCTTCCGCCTTTGATGGCGTTGCTTTCGCGAATGCCGTTGCGAATCTAGTAACCTGGTCCCAAAAAGTGGTGGCCTCAATTGTTCCAGGGGAAGTATGGATCAGACAACGCAAGGCATAGCTGCGAAGTATGAAGAGCGACTGTGGACGTGCGCCCTCTTTGCCTTGCTGGATGGTGATGAAGATGGAGAGCAAGTTTCGTGAGAGCCGTGTAGGTCCGAGTAAGTAAAGAATCCGTATGTTTGGAGGGAAGGGGGGTGAATAGCGGCAGCCATGAGAGCAAAGAACGTGTAGAGGGCGAAACTAGAATGTTTGAGAGGTCGTCTATGGTATCTTGAGTTTGAGCCTTGACGACAATGGCGTAAAAAGATAAGTGGAAACTAGATTTAATATCACAGGATCCGATGTTGACGATGGTGGTTCTGGCAAAGAAAGAAGGTTGGTGGGCTCTGCAGCATTTTGAGAAGGGCGCAGAGGCGAGGTTGCATGTCTACAAGGGCACCAGACGCCAAATCATACTAAAGAACGCGTAAGCACACTGTAATATCGACTTGTTCCAGGCATACCATTTCCAATGCCATAAGCTTTCCCAATACACTTCCCGCCGCACGTTCAACGTCCAAATCTCCTGAGCGCTGTCTTCTCAGAACTAAAAGACTCTTCGCAGCTTTTGAGGCCGCAGACGTCACAGTGGTGAGTGTCGTTTTCGAGGCGTCCTTTGACGACCTCTTCCACCGCGATTGCACTACACCACTCAGAGCCTGGGAAGCTTCATTCACAGAACGCATAGCCTGGACCTTGTTGTCACTACCATCCGCCTTCTCCTTCCCTTTGGCACTCGCAAATGTGAGTTTTGTCGCCAAAGCACTTGCAAGTTCATCCGCGTCCAAGGGTTCTACTTTTGCGAGTTTGGGTGGTTGACGTGTTGGTTTGCGACGAGCTGTGGTAGCCATACTAAGAGATCACCGAAAAAGATAGACGTGTATATAATCCAAAGGCCAATGTATGTCGTGAAGAAAGGAAAGGAGGAAATCCAGCGTTCTTATGTGTTCAATCACAATGGACGGATGCCAGGTGTGTGGGCTCGTGAAGGAAAAACGCGGTCACGTGGTACGCCACGCGTTATTTGCTGTTGTTTAGATCCACCACTCCAAAGAGACCGACGCCGGAAACTGCAACTTGAAGGGCTCTTCGACTTGTGCATATCGTAACTGATTCAGTAGACGACTCCAAGCGTCAAGTAAGCACATCAAAATTTTGTCTGGCACACGCGAGGGCCGTGGGTGTGTAGATTGTTTCTCTCCTTTTAGAATTTCTCTAGTTTCAAAATATGAAAGGAAACGCATGGGCCAAATCGCATCAACACACAGTGAATTCAAATGCCCACCATCAGTAATCGGAACTCCGAGGGTTATGCAGGACTGGTTTGATTGGACCTCTTGCGCGCAAGGAGCAATACGATCAAGAAACCGACCAACTGGCGGGACCAATCGAAGGGGCCCACATTTGTTTTTCTGTTTTGCCGGAAGAGATGGTTGTTCGTTGCTACTGGTGTGAAGAATGCAGCCAATTCTGTGTAACTGATTTTACACCCTTCAAATCTTCTCAGCATCTTTGCCTGGCTCTATTTCCTGGATAGCTTGCGGTATTCCTTTGAGTAGAACAATCATCAACATGTTATCTTCACGACTGGATTTGGACAGTAAAGGATCGACTCCTGAAGTGGGCGACTACTTTGTGGGTCCCTGGAACGCTCGGTCTAGCTGCCCTGAACCAAAGCACGGTCACCAAGATATTGGGCGTTTCGTGCAGGGTCGATGTTCTCCGATTCCAATATCCCATTTTTTAAATCCAAGGGCGAACGAATCGCCGCGCAGTTTGAATTCTTGCGACAAAAATCCGCCTCGGGCCTCGGAGAACCTTTTCTGCTTAGTCCAATGTCCCTCCTAGACCATCTCAATGTTCTTGTTTCCTCATGTCCTGCAAGGACGTCCAGTCGTCCTTGGATTACAACTCATATTCATTCGATTCCTCAAAGTCGGTCTGCTGACAAGAAGCCGAATCTAGATGGGGCCGCCTCTGGATCGAACTCTGCATCTTCATTCTGTCTTCGCAGATTAGCAATCCCAAAGCGCTGCGTTCTGCGCCTACAAATGCTCCAGCGTTTTTACACCATGCAATACCAACACCACGGTTATCCTAGTCCCATTATGGCTAAAAATTCCTCGTTCTTCTCCATTTTGACTGGCACTTCCACTGTTCCTGGATACGTTAGTGAGGACTACATAAGCTTTGCGCTCAACGTCGAACCCTTTCTCTCGCTATTCCTTTACTTTGTTCCCTTCTGTGGCGCATCTCTACGAAACATGAATTACTCAACCCCTTATGCCTCTCAAGTTCACTCTCGAAAATTATCTTCTGTCACATCCACCAGTGGAGGATTATCAAAACGCCGCACAAGACATTCCATTCCAAGCCACACCACACCAGAACCCTTGCATATATCCTATACTCATCGCAATGGTCTGAATTCCTCACGGACGAATACCACGCCACGAGATAACCCTCGTTCCTCTATTTCCTCTCTCCCTGTTTGCGCAGTGGCGCAGAGCTCAAACATAAATACAGACCCTTCTCCTCCCACTTTCTCCTTCACCTCATCAAGAACCCTTCCGTGCCCACTTTATTGGTGGGACGACACCAGCTTTACCGTTTGTCATCGTCTTTGTTCCATGGTAGTCGATATATTCAATGACTCTATTCCGTCTAGACACCCTTGAAGCCCGGCGAACAAGCTATTGTTCGAAGGTTCGTTGCGAAAGATGGATGTTGGACATCCTGGGAGAGAGGTGTCGTGCTTCGTAGAGGAACAATATCGGACCAGGTTCGTCATCCTGCAATACCGTCACTTCTCCCACATGATCAGATTAATCTTATTATATTTTCAGTTGGGCGTGAGGCCGTGGGGATACCTTGTCCAACACAGTGGATTTGCATTAAAAACTGCTACATATACGCCATTCCTTGGAGAAATATTTGGGACGAGTATACCTGCAGAATCTCTAATCGACATCACGCAATGCAGTGAGCGCTACAGGACCCTGGAACGGGTATTTTCTATCCGCCCACACTTTTCTGAAGTTTAAACTGACATGGCCGTGATAGAGAAAAGTCTACGCTCGTGTCGAAGACGCCAGACTAGCGATATCTCCGGTCTCAGAAGTGTGGATTGAAGCCGCCATTAGAGTCAGCTTTACATTCAGTCTATGAGAAAGAAGGCATGTGTTCAACGTCCTTCATTTATATCGCCAGGGATATGATCAGAATAATCAACTTGAAGTCACCGCTTTGTCAAGCAAATTCAAAGGACAAATATTCAAGGCACTGGAAGTTCTTCCTTATATTCCGGAATCAGCAATGTGGTGTCTAGAAAATGGTCAAGCTGTCATGAGAGATACTAAGACTGGAGTTCACATATACCTGAAGGAACATTCGAAGCAAGGCCCGGGTACGAGAGGGTGCACGTCTGATGATTGTGACACATCCGTATATTCGTGAAGTGCAGAGAAATTTTGTAGACTAGGTCTGCAAGTTATTAGGACGGGACGGGCACCTGCGGTTCGAGTGATAGTCATTGACCCGAATGAATTCAAAGTAAGAAGTTTGATTCCTGTAATAGTAAGCTCGTCGGACGGACCCATCGATCACATCTGTAAGACGGACTGCGACCCTTCAGTGCCCTGGTCATCTTGTGAGTGACGAATTGGATCTAAGAATCAGGCCCCACAGTAGACGCTTACCAAATGAAGGCATAAAACCTAAAAAAGGCTTTAGCAAGTGACTGGTCACTTGTTAACCAGGGTAGTGATCATGAGGCACCGGGTGCAAGGTAAATAGTCGGACCTGATCAAATTTCAAAGCAAGACGTTGGATGCGAACCTAGGCTCTTCCGCTTTACCTCCCAATGGGACCGTCTACGGGCAATCGCCAACGTTATCGTCATCGTCGTCATCGCCATCATCATCTTAGCACAGCGGATAGGGGTCGCGTGAATGAAACATTACTACTAGACGAAGAGGAGTACCAGTAACCTGCACCATCCTCGACATTCCTTGTCAGTAAATTATCACTATAATTCAGAGATGGATTCTGTGAAACTGAACGACCGCACACATCCTAACCTTCCGCTCGAAATCTTGTACCAGATCGTCGATGACGTCTATACCGCACAGGACCACCAATTATTATCGTCCATTTCTCTCACATCCCATACTCTCCGCTTTCTTTGCAACAAAAAGCGATTTGCTAGTATTCTTCTTGACAGCTGCGAGGAACATGCTTTGATGGCCCGAGTTCGTGGACTTCGCGACCTCATCAACGCGGAATATTCCCATCAGCGGCCACCAACAGAGATGATAGGCATTTCATCATTCATCATGACCTTTTCGCTACGCTCAGTGGTGTTCTCCTGTGTGCTGAACAATGAACTCATGGCCCCTATCATGAAAAGGTTATTCCGCAAGGATGGCGTCCTCATATCGCCTTTATCACCAAGACTCTTAGAGTTAGGTCCGGGTTTCTCAATCAGGCCAACGGTCCCAGTCGCAGAATGGGGCACATTTTGCGAAGGGTTCATATCAGCTTTTCGTGACCTGTGCCAGAATTCTTTATTAACATCTCTCCACATGACGTATTCCGCTAATGTCCCTCGAAACCTCCTACATGGATCGAGCAAATTGAAGCATCTGAATTTATGGGCGGTTGACTTCGCCAATATTAATCACGACATACCTTCCCCTAATCCAATCACTTTCAAGTACTCTGGTGGTGGTCCTTTTTTTCTTAGGTCACTTCACATATCGCACGAATTACCTCTCCCCAATCTACTTGATGCGATTGGTCACGGCTCGGCGAGGATGACCAAACGTGGACTTGAAGAAGCCTTTTCTCAACTGAGAACGTTGAAAGCCAATCTTTCCCACCACTGTTCAGTGGCTCCAATCATTCATGCGGCGAAGAACCTCCAATCTCTGGCGATGGCGAGCACAGGTAGGTTCTATTTACATCAAGAATCATGCGGAGATTTATGAAAATCAAGTATCTTCCTATGGCCCCTCTCCAAGCTTTTCTTTAGATTATCACCACCTGTCATATTTGAAGTCTATCTTCATTTGCATCAGTTCATCCTTCCATCGACCAGATCATCCTGCGATGAAGGAGATGCCTGAGCTGGCTATTAGCTTGTTGGGCAAACGGATTCCTCCAAATGTGTCGAACATCGATCTAACATTCAGAATATTTCAGTCAGTTTTTCAAAAATGCTCGGCAGAGCAGATTACTAGTCCTTTCGCTGTGCTCGCCTCGTACTTGCAAGGAAGCGATTTCACTAAGTGCGTCCATATTACTATGCGTCTGCATTTTGAGCTTGGTGGTTTTATGGATGTCTCCAACAAAGAACGCATTCGCGAATGCTTTAACTGTGTATTCGGCCATGTGGGTCGGGAGGCTGATTTGGATTTGCAGTTTGTCATGAGCTCGATAGATTGGTGGGATAAGTGTCCAACCTTTTCTTTCCCACTGCCCCAGTCTACTGATGCCGATTACTGTTATGACGGAGCTTGAAATGAAATTTTTGTCTGGTCGAATCCACAGGTTCCAGGGCTTCTGAATTATATGATTTAGTAAGTAGATACAGATGACGCGCTTGTAATATACATGCAATTGAATGCAGTTGGATGATCAATAAACGGAGGTACAAAGTAGGAACAAATTCCCTTCTCAGCTATGTTGTAAGTTGGTTGTAAGTTAGAGCTATTTAAAGGCGAGTTTGAGTCCGTTATCTGCGCGCTTAGATTTCCAACACGGGCGCCATCACCCGTCACGACGTGAACGAGTTCAAAAGTGGTGTGTATAGTGACGCGATTAATATAAAAAGAATATTTATCTTCGCTTGTTTGTGTATATACACTATATAAGCAGATAGGGGTCGGGATGTGCAGTGACAATTTCAGTTCCTGAGCACAACCAGTAAGATTTTGATGATGGCATCCCATTCGCGTTCAATACATCGTCAGCGTCCTAAATCATGTCTGCTTTTTATTACTCCATCCATGGGACAAAATTCACTGGAGCCTGGATTGCGGATACTTATGTCAACTCCCCTTTTTGAAGTTAAAGTTGAACTTGAGTTGAACTGAAGTAATTCAATATCCCACCCCTAGGTACCCCAATCTATACCTCATGGACAGTGTTTCGAAGTCACCCTTCGGAATCGTAATGATATCTATTACCTACTTATCACAGTGATTGAATGATTCGAATCAAAGTCAAGTCTTCCAGCACCCTTCTGGCAGGCGCACACCCATCTTGAGCTTGATTCTTCAACTTCTTAGCTTCTCAGGTCCTTGGGGATCCTCACACCGAATTGCCCCATTTACTTTAAATTGCCTATCCACGATGTCCCTCAGCTCCCCATCACCCCAACATTGCCCTTCAAGCTTCAAATTTCCAAATTCAACATGGCCTACATCAACGGCCAAAACCGCATTTCAATCCCCCCATTCCAAGGCGTGATTGGGGCCTCAAATGACACCTCAATAACTGCGTCCACACCCTCCCCTGCCGAAGCGTCATGCACCAGGGGCGTAGAGTGCCAACAGGACGCATTCCTCACGCCCTATTTCAAACATATCCAGGACAGTACCAGTCCCTACAGAAAATCTCAGATTTGGAAAAGCCGGCTGGCTGGTGACCGGTGGCCGGCGGCTGTTCAGCACGTCACATCACCATCACCGCAGCATCGCCACATCTTCCTCTTCCTCCATCAACACTTGACCAGCGCTGTCAACGTTCACGCGTTCATGCCCATCAACATTGTCCAAGGGTGCGTGTGCCTGCTTTCCTACCTGTGAGTGAAAATGAACCTTGAAAGTTCTTTTCTTGTCATTTCTAACATACTTCTTCAGCCCCAATGAAAACTCACTCTCCCTGAACATACTATCTGAACATATCTATCCCTACCCAACATTCGTTACCATGTAGCCTCACCTCACTGCTCTCTCCAGTATGGACCCTCTCGGAATTACCTGCGGATGTGGCCACTTTGTTCCCTACAAGCCTTGTGCAAGCAATGCAAACGGCAATAAAGGCCGTCTTGTTGCCATAGTAAGTCCGCATATTCCATCATATGCATGATAGTTTTCTAACGATTGACACCTTTAGTGTAATGGGCCTAATGCTCAGGGGGTCCCTTGCAAAACCATATGCTGGAAGAAGGGTTCTTCAGCATCCCCGACCTCCTCGCCACCAGCAGCACTTCCTAGCGTCTTTGCCACTGAAGCTCCCCCAGGAAAGCCTGTCTGCCCTGTAAATGGGTGCGGACAGTCGCGAATTGCTCCCGATTGTGCTTGTCAGCTCTGTCAAAAGCACTGCATCAGCAGCGGCGGTTGTAGCTCCAAGAATCACATTCCGCCCACATCCTCATCTGCTCGTACTGCCTTGCCCCCTCCCATCCCCATTCCTGATGCGAATACCCAACCACCTGCACCTGCACCCTCTCCATCTTCTACAATTGATCTAGGACATGCGCCCATAGCTGTTGTTGTTTCTTTGCCGTCAAGACCGGATTCAACCACCCCATCCTGTATTGATGCTTAACCAAACCCTCGCTATGTCTCCCACATGCCTGCTATCTTTACGGATCAATGGAAGAAGGAACAAGAGCTGGAGGAGGAGCGGAGGATGACTCAATCCCAGCAGAAGATTCGTGCAACCCAAGCCAGGCACACTGTCGTCGTTTATGCGTGGCTTGAGGATGCAAAACCTGTGATGGTGCATGAATTTCAAGAAGGGCCATCCACGTTCACCTGGCCCTACTTTGCTCTATCCATGCCAATCCTGTCAAATGTGGATTTCACGATGCCAGATGGATCTACAGTACGCATCCACCTGTACCGGAAGGGCCTCAGCACCTGGGTTAACGTCAGCATAGGCCATGTTATTGAGTTGCAGGAGGGCGCTCGGATATTCTTGAAGGCTACCCACGTCACTGACTGTCAAGACTTCGACAAGCTTTTGAGCAGTGAGGCCGACAGCCCGATGCACCTCTGCTACAACCTCCCAGGTGAATGCCGCGAACTTCTCGAGAGATACCAGAGCAAACGGCTACTTCTTGGGAAGAGAAAAGGGGTAGACGTCATCGAAATCACGTCGTCGGAGGATGAGAGCACCCCCGGGGGATGTGCCAAGCTGGACCTCTGTTCACGACGCCACTTTCGCAAGCAACGCCTGCCGGCGTCCCTCTTTCATCCTTCCCCTTCTCCAGCAGCTGCAGCCTCCATCAACACTGGGGATGTTGCTTCTGCTATCGAGGTATCTGATGACTCTCACCCCTCTTCCAGGTCGATAACCCCTATGCCAAATAGTCTCGATGCTGTCTCCGAAGTTCCATCTTTGTCTCCTCTCACCAAGCAGTGGCCTGCCGGATTTTATGCAGTCAACATTGTTCAGTTCTTCACCGACTGTGAGGAGAAGTTGACAGTTCCAATGGGGACCATTTTCCGTCAGCACTTTCCTGGCCTTCCCTGCCGTCATTCGACCATTAATGAAAATCACAAACGCTGGCAGGATGCCCCTCAATCTGTTCATGACAATGTTTTGAGGGCTGGGCAAAGTGATGAGGGGTTGTGGTCTGTCTTCCAAATGCAGACTCGCAAAAAGGCCAAGGTTTGAACCATGTATTTTTGATTTCTCAAAGCATTATTGTTTTGTAATTTGTCCCTTCTCTCATCATTTGTACATCACCACATGGAATGAAATTGTTTAAGAAGCTGTGAGATCATGAAACTATAAGTACTTCTAAGTAGACGATGGCCAATTCTTTGGCTCATCCCCTGCAAGTTCGAGTTTGCTGTGTGTCATACGATTACGTCGAAGGATCATTTCATCAAGATAAAAATTGTACTTGTCTACCAGCATCTCGTGGCACATGGAGTGATAGCTGCCCAACCAAACATTTGTCTGTTCAGCGATTGAGGAGTTAAAATACCAGGGCTTGTTGCCTTCTCCTTGGAGCTCAGGAAAGTTGACAGGGTTGCAGTGGGCTTGACAAAAGAGGTCGGTGATCTTGTGCTTACTCTTAAAATGGAACACGTCCACAGTGAGCCTGACCCTTTGGAAAGCGGGATCGTCCTTGACAATCCGCGCAAGCTGACAATTGTTGTCAAAGAATATGTGATTAGGCATGGTTCCTAGCACACGGTAAGTGCATTTGATCATCTCCTTTGAAAGACATGAAATTCATTTCACAGCCTAGACAATAAGATGGTGCTTATGACGACACTAGACACTGCCTCAGCGCCATAAAATGTTTCTCTTGCAATGATTGTACCACATGGGGCTACAATTATCTGCTCATTGTGAGTCCTCTTCCAGCCAAACTGTGCATGCAACTTCTTCTTCCCGAAGCCTGAAACATGGTCAGTGTGCAGTGGAGTTACTTGTCCAGTGGGCAGCTCAAATATTTCTTCTTCTTCTTCAACATCAGCAAGCTCATGGATTGAGTTGACAACTTCTCCAAGAGAGTCGTTAGGATGAGCAACCCGAGCTCGAGCAAGGTGCTCTTGAAGCTGGAATCGTGACTGACCACGCTCGATGTGGATTTTCTCGATGGCCTGATGGTCTGCATTGGCGCAAGTCTTTGTCCCTGAGGTGACGGGTGAGGTACAACCGATGATGGTGCAAATACCGTCCCTGTCTTTGTGGTCATCGCAAAACCTAAATCAACCAAGTTTATATACCATTCATATTATTGAGTACCAATAAAAGTCAATGTGATGTTGGCAAGATAACGAGCAAGAAGTCATTTCTCGCGAAGAGCGGAGGTCCAGAAAAAGTATCAAAATTGCAAGTATGAGGGTTAACATTAATTTAAGGAGGCAGACAAGAAAGCACCGGATAAGATAGAAGAAAAGAACAGTGACTAAATGACTTGCAAATGAAAGCAGATAAGAGTGGTGGAAGAGAGGAAGGAAGATCCATAAAAGGTACATCCCACTTGAATTTCTGTTGAATTTCTGTAGCGGGCTCATGGAAAACAAAACACCCATAACATTTTTGGGCTGGTGATTGAATTAAATCCTTCTGGTACATTTAATTCTATACATAATATACTTGCATAATCCGTTTTCAGAACTTAAAAAAGTGTCCCCAGCGTTGTTTCATTGAAGGAGCAATTGGTACAACGTCGATACTTCATCAGGAAACTGGCAAAAAAGTTTTTTGGGGTTTTCTAACCGAAAAAACCATGGAAACCAGCCCAAAATGGTCCAAAAATGTCGAAATCCGGAGACCTGGAAACCTAGGTCCGATTTTCCAAAAACCTGGCGGGCAAAATTTTCGGCACTAATCCAAATGTAGCAATTCGTTAGCGAAATGAATGAAAATATCTCGGCAGGTTTCCGGGAAACCAAAAAACCACCCAAAACGGGTAAAAACCCGGAAACTTTTTTGACACTTTGCTGATGACTTATATTTAGCAAGACCCGGCTGTTCATAGCCAAACATGTGTCAGCATGTTTGGCCTTGCATCTATACCAAACACCAGCCGCCAGCTGCCGGACACCAGACACCCGGACACCCGGTTTTTCCAAGTTCGAGATGTCCTCAGTCCCTACCCCTTAGGGATGCCGAAGTCCAGTTCAGTCCGGTTCTCTGCCTATTTTGTCGAACCGAGAACCAGACCCAAGGTCCGGTTCAGCCATTTGGCCAAACTTTGGACCGAACTTCGGTTCAGGTCAGTCCAGGTCTGGTTCGAGGTTTGAACCTATATTTTTTCCCACTGTTAGTTTTCCTTCTTTTTCGCATTAAAAATCTTCATGAGTAT